>NC_069485.1:6287684-6411001 GCF_026875155.1 Cherax quadricarinatus | reverse complement strand
ATGAGATAAAGTCAAGAGGTGTCCCTTTTTGCAGATGATGTGAAGCTAATGAGGAGAATACAAGTGGACGAGGATTAGGAAAGACTACAAAGGGATCTGGACAGGCTGAAAGCCAGATCCAACAAATCATTCCTGGACTTTAACCCTACCAAGTGCAGAGTCATGAAGCTTGGAGAAGGACAAGAAAGACCGCAGACGGAGTAGAGGTTCGAGGGTCAAAGGCTGCAAACCTCACTCAAGGAAAAGGATCTTGTGGTGAGTATCACAATAAGCACATTTCCTGAGGCACACATCAGTCAAATAACTGCTGCAGCATATGGGTACCTGGCAAAAACAAGGATAGCGTATCGACCCCTGAGTAAGAAGTCATTCAAGACACTGTACACCGTGTACGTCTGGCCCATTTTGGAATATGCAGCACCAATATGGAACCCACACCTGGTCAAGCAAATCAAGAAATGAAAGTGCAAAAATTTGCAACAAGACGAATCCCGGAGCTAAGGGGTATGTCCTACAAGGATAGGTTAAAGGAACTCAACCTGACGACACTGGAGGACAGAACGGACAGCGAGGAACATAACAACGTATAAAATACTGAGAGGAATTGACAAGGTAAACAGGGCCAGAATGTTTCAGAGATGGGGCACAGGAACATGAGGACACAACTGGAAGTTGAAACTCGGATAAGTCATAGGAATGTTAAGTATTTCTTCAGCTTTAGAGTTGTCAGAAAGTGGAACAATCTTGAAGAAGAGGTACGATAAAGCTTTAATAGCTGGAGAATGGACCTTGTAGCGACCAGCGAAGAGGAGGGACCAGGAGCTGTGACTTGATCTCTGCAACTGCATGTAGTTGAGCACAAAGAGAGAGAGAGAGAGAGAGAGAGAGAGAGAGAGAGAGAGAGAGAGAGAGAGAGAGAGAGAGAGAGAGAGAGAGAGAGGTCTAGTTTGACAAGTGGCTACTTGAGTTTACCCATGGCAAGTGCAAAGTTATGCAGTTTGGGGGAATGGCATAAAAGATCGCAGACGGAGTACAGGGTCGTGGGCAAAGGCTGCAAGCCTCACTCGGGGAGAAGGACCTTGGGGTGAGCATTGTACCGAGTATATCGCCCGAGGTGCACATCAGCAACTTAATTTCTGCAGTAATTTTGCGTCTGGTGAATCCAAGACTAGCTTTTAGTAAGGAGTTGTTCACGACACTGTATGCAGTGCATGTCAGTCCCATATTGGAGTTTGCAACACCAATTTGGAACCTATACATGGTCAAGCATGTCATGAAACTGGAGAAAGCGCAGAGGTCTGCAACGAGACTAGTCCCGGACCTAACGAGCTTGTCCTATGAGAAGTTAAGGGAACTCAACCTGAAGACACTGAAGGGAGAAGCGTTAGTGATATGCAGAGGCAGGAACAAGTGAGGGACATGTGGTAGTGGTGTAGTTAGGAGCTAGTTTACGGCCGGGTGCAGAATCTGTTGTGCAGTGGTTGAGGTGCATTAGCTGTGAAAACTACCTAATCTTGGTACTTAGCATTCCTTGCTTTATCTCTACACTGCGACACTGCAAGCAGACATTTTAACCTCTTTAATATAATTCATAAAATTGCATGCATTTGTTATTTGGGTAGCCTAGGAAAACAAAATTCTTTAACACATTAAGCTGTCCCGTTGGTCATGTAATGGTAAAGTGGAGATCCCAGCTTTATTCTGCATACCTCGGAACACAGGTCATCACAACTAAGGAAATATGTATAGTTGTCATAGTTAATGGGATGTATCTGATATATTTTCATTCTCTATCAGCCAATACCACTGGCTTTAGCTCCCCTTTTTTCATGAGGGTAGCTTGTGGAAATAAATCACCATGTGCTACAGAAATAAATCAATGTGGAAATATCTTTGCAATGGTCAAAATATCCTTCACATTGGTCACGTCGGCTGCCATATGAAACGTGGCCTTCATAAGTGGAATTAGATAAAAAAAATAACAAACAGTGCAACGCAACTGGAATAATTAAAGACTAATCCACACTTTTTGTAAAGGAAACTTTAAACGACGCTTCAGTTTGTCCTTGATTAATATCACATAGTGAATGAGTGAGTACAGGGAAGAAAACTAAGAAGTATTATATGAACAGATGAGGAATCCAAAGTCAAATCATGCACGTGATTACAGAAGTTTATCACGTGTGATAATACACTGATAAATGCAAGATAAATACAAAATAAACAGGGACTGAAATTCATGTTATAAATATTGATTAGAAGTGCGATTGTACACGACAGCATCTTTATAGAAAATGGCAGATAGTTATCGCTCAGGACTCAATTTATGAATGGTTTTGTTTTTAACATGTCAGAAAGGAACTTTATTAGCGTCAGCAAGGCAATCAGAATGCCGGTGAGAAAGGGGCAGCCAATTTCACTTATTTAATCTATCAAAGAGAGCGAGGGAAGCATGAAATAAGATAAACACCGGAAGGTCAGTGAGAAGAGAATGGACATGAACCAGATTTCTCTCTAAAAGCAAGTTTAATATCAAGAGGAAATACGATGTTATTAAGAATTTTAAAATGAGATATAAAGGTAAAGGAGAGTACAAATGTTTTTTTTCAGAGAATTGGAATAAGGAAAGAAGAAAATTTATTTATCATGAGAGTAGACGAGTCTAAGAAACTGGGTGGATAGCTAAGAGGAGAGAATTAACTGCGTAAAGCGCAAATTTCAGAGACGATGTGCTGAGTGTGTGGAGGAAGACACAAGAACACTTCACTTAGCATACTGCGCATGGTACATGCCACTATGTAGTGGCTAACGGCAGGCGGATAAAGATATGGATGGTATTTGATAAAGTCCCCGCTGTGGGTGAAACATTGTACCAATAAAGACTTCTTGAATTTGTCAGCATTTTACGTCTTCTGCATACGGAAAAAAGCGCATCACTGAACGGTGGACATGAACATCAAGGAACGGAAATACTGAATTGGAGTCCCATTCAGCTCTTAATTAGATAGTTGGAGCAAGATTGTCAAGAGCAATAAGAAATGGTTAGAAGAAACTAGAGTCATGTGGCCACAGAGTGAAGATATCATCTAGATAACGAATCCTGGGTGAAGTAATTATTTTAACAGTAAGCAGTGAAGAGCCCATAGGCATATCGAAAAGTTTGAGATTAGTATCTTGGAAATAAAATGAGTTAAAATGCACACAAAGACGAATTAGTGAAAAAAAGACGTCAGCAGTAAATGTTTTAGCAAGGCAAGAGGCAAGAGGATGAGAGACAAAGCATCTAGTTAAGAGGAACACCATGTTCTTGGATTCTAGGAAGACAAAAATAAGGTACAGTAGCAAGGGACAAATTACACAGAAACGTTTAACAATATCTAAGTTAGGGGTCAGAAATGGAAAGATCATAAAGTTTGAATGTAAACATTTTTATATACAATAAAGGGAGTTGGAAACAATGGAAGTGGAGGTGCGAGACCCAACATAAACTCGACCTTCTAAAAGTGGTCCTATTATGATAAAAACTATCTATATTAATTTTGCATATTTTTGTATAATAAACTTGTTCGCGGGAAAATATAGGAGAAGCAAAAGAAATTATTGAAAATTCTTACGTCATTTTCTAAAAGTATAATTTCATACAAATATTGACTAGATTAATCTTATTAATGTAAATTGAAATAATAAATATTCACTGACAGATATGATAATATTGAGAAAATTTGTTCTTTAATGACCTTGCAGGGAGAGTGCAGGTAAATAAGTGAACGTAAATTTGTGTCATTGACATCACTGTCCTCCTTCCAGGAGGTGAAGGAGCCAGGCCGCTGGAACATAGCGGAGACAGAAGGCGGAGGCTCGGAATGCAGGTAATTTCGTTATCGTTACTTCACTCTGTCCTTATTTTAACCTTACTGACTGCCCTTTAGTTACGTTATAGCCATAATCTTGATTTTTTCATTGTTTTGACATCATTATCTCTTTCCATAGCTTAAATCTGTCTACAGTGTCGTTTTACCATGTCCTAATTCTATGATCCATCTTTCTACCACATCTCTCCTCAAACCATCATAAACCTGGACTCAAACACTGGTCTCAATTTCAAATCATAGATTCATCAAAACAAACAACAGTACGGGCGGGGTTAGAAACCATGACCCAGTGGTTTACGCACTGGGCTAGGAGTTTTACGACTCGCTTCCCATGGGTTCTAACCCACCCGTACTGTGTTTTCAATCGTGTTATTACGATTTCGAGAGTCATTGTTCCATCACTTTAATTAGGTCGGTCAGCTTCAGAATCTGACTTCGAACCTTTGTATTTAAAATACATCTACGGTAACCTTCTTTGTAAAGGAATACACTTTAAGAGCTGACGTAAGTTTTTCCCTCTTCAGTTCCTCTCAAATATTCCACATTTGTTTATACTAGTCAGAGGAAGACTGGTATTGTTGGTGTGGTTTATACGTCCCTATTAGCAAAATTTAGAAAAATTTAGAAAAGAGTTTTGATATTAGCAAGTAACGTTTTTTCTTAACGATTTTCATTATTTTAACTTTGAGAGAAATTATATTTTGTTGTGTGCTTATTTTGAATGATTATCGACATTGTTAAATTACATGGTATATTTTTTTAAATATTGAATTTCTGTCTCCGTTGTACAAACACTCTAATGGAATTTAAAAAAAAATGTGCTTTGAAATCATACATCTGACATGTGCTCATTATTCATATTCATTATTTTCAAAATCTGCTGAAGTTCACCTGGAGTCTACTGGAGGGCATTCCGGGGATCAACGCCCCCGCGGCCCGGTCCATGACCAGGCCTCCTAGTGGATCAGGTCCTCATCAACGAGGCTGTTACTGCTGGCCGCACGTAGTCTAACGTACGAACCACAGCCCGGCTGATCCGGCACTGACTTTAGGTATCTGTCCAGCTCCCTCTTGAAGACAACCAGGGACCTTATGGCTGGTGGGAGGCTGTTGACAGTCTTGGGCCCCGGACACTTATGGTGTTTTCTCTTAGTGTACCAATGGAGCCCCTACTTTTCACTGGGGGTATGTTGCATCGCCTGTCAAGTCCTTTGCTTTCGCAGGGAGTAATTTGCGTGTGCAGATTAGGGACCAGTCCCTCCAGGATCTTTCAGGTGTAGATTATGATTTCTCTCTCTCGCCTGCGCTCCTGTGAGTACAACTCAAGTACTTCCAAGAGTTCCCAGTAGTTAAGGTGTTTGATGGAACTTACATGTGCAGTAAGGTTCTCTGTACATTCTCCAGATCTGCAATTTCACCTGCCTCGAATGGGGATGTTAATGTACAGCAGTATTCCAGCCTAGAGAGAACAAGTGATTTAAAAAGGATCATCATTGGCTTGGCATCTCTTGTCTTGAATGTTCTCATTATCCATCCTATCAGTTTCCTCACAGATGTGATAGTGGCACTGATGTGATCCTTGATGTTGAGATCTTCGAACATTACCACTCCCAGGTCCTTCACATTATTTTTCCGGTCTATTGTGTGATTAGAGTTTTAGTATACTCGGTTCTAGTTATTATTTCTCCAGTTTTCCATAACGGAGTAGTTGGAATTTGTTTTCATTGAAAATCATGTTGTTCTCCGTTGCCCATTGGAAAACTTGGTTTACATCTTCTTGGAGATTTACCGTGTCCTCAATGGATGACACTCTCATGCAGATCCTAGTATCGTCTGCAAAAGATGATACGGTGCTATGGTTTACATCTCTGTCTATGTCTGATATGAGGATGAGGAACAGGATAGGGTCAAGTACTGTGCCTTGTGGAACAGAGCTTCCGATTTAACTCTGTTTACCACTACTCTTTGTGTTCGATTGGTTAGAAAAGTTGAAGATCCATCTGCCTACTTTGCCAGTTATCCGTGTAGCACACATTTTGTGTGCTATTACACCATGATCGCACTTGTCAAAGACTTTTACAAAATCTGTGTATACTACATCTGCATTCTGTTTGTTTTCCAGTGCATCTAAGATCATATCATAGTGGTCCAGTAGTTGCGAGAGGCAGGAGCAACCTGCTCTGAAAACACGTTGCCCTGGATTGTGCAATTTTTGGGAGTCCAAGTGATTTGCAATCCTGCTTCTTAGAACTCTTTCAAAGATTTTTATCATGAGAGTCGTTAAAGTTACTGATCTATAGTTCTTAGCTGCTGCTTTTCTGCCACCTTCATGGAGTGGGGCTATATCCGTTGTTTTCAGTGACTATGGAATCTCACCTGTGTCTATGCTCCTTCTTAGCAAACTTAGAGCCCGGGAGAGGGGTTTCTTGCTCTTAATGAACACAGAGTTCCACGAGTCTGGGTCTGGGGCTGAGTGCATGGGCATGTTGTCAATGGCTTTCTCAAGGTCTAGTGGAGTTAGGGTTATGTCAGAAATTTGGCATACATTGGCAGGGTTTTGGGGCTAATTCATGGAAAAAACTTTAAAATTAAACAATTCAGACTGATTAGTGGTTCGCTGACCACAGAGTCATATTCACATTTCAGTATCTCATTCACTTTTTTGTTGTCATCTGTGTAGAATCCGTCTTGTCTGAGCCAGTGTGGAAACAAATGTATTTTACAAACTTCATTCTTATTAACTTGACTCAAGAAATCGTAATGACACGATTGCAAACAAACCATACCCCGGCCGGGATTGAACCCGCGGTCAGAGAGTCTCAAAACTCCAGACCGTCGCGTTAGCCACTAGACCAGCTAGCCACAATAAGATTCGTCCAACTAGGTATATTTCTACACCATAGGAAGGTTAGCACAGGCACCACTGTGACCACAAATGCAAGTTTTTACAGACGAATCTCCAGCTAGCGTGGCCGTGAGTCATGTTGACGGCAGTGAAGGGACTTGAGCTAGAGTTCGTCACGGCCACGCTAGCTGGAGATTCGTCTGTAAAAACTTGCATTTGTGGTCACAGTGGTGCCTATTCTAACCTTCCTATGGTGTAGAAATATACCTAGTTAGACGAATCTTATTGTGGCTAGCTGGTCTAGTGGCTAACGCGACGGGCTGGAGTTTTGAGACTCTCTGACCGCGGGTTCAATCCGGCCAGGGTATGGTTCATTCTTATTGTCATTTTTTTAAGTTTTTATATAATCTTTGTTTGGTTAGCTAGAAAAAGAATATAAACAGGATGTTATAACCTCTTAAGGCAATAACAAATATTTAAAGCACTGCAGTTAAGTCATTTTCGAGAAAAAAAAGAGCATCTTATACCCCTTTACATATTTAAATATTAAGTGTAATTCAAGCCTTATTTTAAAAGCTTGAAGCTGAAATTACTTGTTTTATCCCTTTGATTTAAAGTGCTGCATGTTTCAGGTTCTCATTGTTTCTGACTCACGAAATCGTAGTGATACTATTGCAAACAAACCAATGTACGGGCGGGGACTGAACCCGCGGTGAGTCGTAAAACTCCAGACCGACGCGTTAGCCACTGGGCCAGCTGGCTACAATAAGATTCATCCAACTAAGTATATTAATATACCACAGGAAGATTAACGCGTCAGTCTGGAGTTTTACAACTCACCACGGGTTCAATCCCCGCCCGTACCGTGGTTTCTCATTGTTTATTTGTACTCCATGGATAAAACCTGCAAATGATTGTTCCAAATGTTCATCTGGCAAACTCTGACAATAGACATTGGTTCATGACCAGACTGTATGAGCACCACAGTTTCTGGGAGCTAAAAGTCATTCATATTTTATGAATTAATAAATTTTAAATTGGGGTCCACTTCTAGTGTGACTGTGGGTATCCACAGCCTCAGAGAAGTAGATGAAAATGCTTCGAAGAAGCTGTTTGAACATTCTACTTATCCTACCTTCCCATCTTCTGTACATACATATATGGTAATACACAAGGTTTGAAGGATGTGTTGATGGTATAAAGTTATTTAGTATAAAATTTCTTCAAAACTCCTGTTCTGATTGACTCAAATATTAACTGTGAGAGTAGAGAGTTTCAAATATTAACTGTGAGAGTAGAGAGTTTCAAATTTTAACTGAGAGAGTACAGAATTCCAAATTTTAACTGTGAGAGTAGAGAGTTCCAAATTTTAACTGTGAGAGTACAGAGTTCCAAATTTTAACTGTGAGAGTACAGAGTTTCAAATTTTAACTGTGAGAGTACAGAGTTTCAAATTTTAACTGTGAGAGTACAGAGTTCCAAATTTTAACTGTGAGAGTACAGAGTTCCAAATTTTAACTGTGAGAGTACAGAGTTTCAAATTTTAACTGTGAGAGTACAAAGTTTCAAATCCCGTGGGTGCAGAAGGTGTTGGGCAATATGGGTCATGACCGAAACTTGCTATAGCTCCTGGACCCAAAGTTGACTTTTACCAGTGTTTTTAAGATGCTGAACTCTAGCTACAAAGTCTGATACAATTGTGTACTGCCAGTAGAAATGAAGAAAGAATACAGATGAAGAAAACGAATACCGTATTTCGCGGCTTATAAGACGCGACTTATAAGACTTTTTTTAGTTTCAATGACTCGGCATCCGACGTAACTGGGAGAGCTACAACCCAACCCACACCTCAGATTTACAGCTTCCATTACTGACCTTCAGTTTATAGGACGCAGGGTGGTTTTTAAGGACATTTTATGAAAAAAATGCGTCTAATAAGCCGCGAAATACGTATATTGTCACGACTTATCATCACGTGTAAAGCTTTCTTAAGTCATTGATTTGGTAAAGCTCTGCAGAGAGCGAGATATTACCACAGTAAACCTTGTTCTGTATTTTTGACTTCGTTCATCCTGCTAATTGTTTGTATAAACAACAAACTGAATTGTTAGTATTGTAGCTCTTGGTCCCTGTGCAGTTCCCTGACCATTAATTTATCTGTCTCGTGTCAGAGGAGACGGTGTAGCAGACTCTCTGCCTCACTTTATTATTATGTTGAACTCCAGCTCTTGTACCTATTGAAGGTGTTGAGCCCCTGCTCCTGTACCTGTTGAGGATGTTGAGCCCTAGCTCTTGTGCCTGTTGAAGATGTTTAGCCCTAGCTCTTGTACCTGTTGAGGATGTTGAGCCCTAGCTCCTGTACCTGTTGAGGATGTTGAGCCCTAGCTCTTGTACCTGTTGAGGATGTTGAGCCCTAGCTCATGTACCTGTTGAGGATGTTGAGCCCTAGCTCTTGAACCTGTTGAGGATGTTGAGCCCTAGCTCTTGTACCTGTTGAGGATGTTGAGCCCTAGCTCTTGTGCCTGTTGAGGATGTTGAGCCCTGACTCTTGTACCTGTTGATGGTGTTAAGCTCTAGCTTCTGTAACTTGATCCATCTCTTTGTCATATTGTAATTGGGTTCCACCCCTCAAGGAAGGTTCCTTGATGGTGGTGAGGGGCTCTTGATTTAGGGAATTGGATCTGTGTTCCAGTTCCCCGAATTAAGCCTGAATGCCTTCCACATCCCTCCCCCCCCAGGCGCTGTATAATCCTCCGGGTTTAGCGCTTCCCCCTTGATTATAATAATAATAATAATGTAATTGGGTTCCAGCTTTTGGTCCTACTTTTTCATTGAATTTAGTTTCAGGTTCTAGTACTGCTGCTCATTATATAGAACTCACTCCACACATTTACAACTCTTTCAGCTCTACAGCTCACTTTCTGAGCTCTACAGCTCACTCTCTCAGCTCTACAGCTCACTCTCAGCTCTACAGCTCACTCTCTCAGTTCTACAGCTCACTGGCTCAGCTGTACAGCTCACTGTCACAGCTGTACAGCTCACTCTCTCAGCTCTACAGCTCTCTCAGCTCTACAGCTTACTCCTACACTCCTTTCGCTCCCATATAAATTTGGATAATGGCTCATAAAATGCCTAAGATGCTTATCTTGGCTGTACTACAACTAAAATACAATATTTTAGTACCAAAGAGGCGGTAGCTAAATAAATTTGATATATAAAAAATGAGCATTAGATCTCTGGAATTGATATTAACCTGGAATTAAGATAATTGTGTGTGCAGGTGATGATGACCCTTGGTGCCAGCCTGGGCCACCTGGCACTAGCTGTGGTGGCTTCCTGGCCCAACCCTGCCGGGGTTGGACCTGTCTTAAACACCACCATCTAAAACACGCCATCGTCTCACCACTGGCGACGCATGCTGGGAAACCCATTCGCACGGGTGTTTCTTTTTTATTGTTAAAACAGAAAAATTCAGGTGCAGTTGGGAAACCGAAGTTCTTCCGTTTCTATATTTGTTTATGTTTCCACTATAACTCCCCTTGTTCATAATTACTACCGATTTTCTTTTTTTGTAAAGTGAAGTCCAGGCCCTTTTTTTAAATTCAGGGTAACTTAAAAAATCTTTGAGAACAGTTGTGTTCAGAGGTCTGGCGTGTCAGACCTGTGCCAGCCCTCTGCTCAGCCTCTGCTCAGCCCCTTTTCACAGTCAGACTTCTGAAACAAAATTGTCTCAAAATTTTTTAAGTTATCCCATGAATTAAGGAAGATCCGGATTTCCTTTCGAAAAGACTAAGAAAATGTGATAGTAATTAGGACAAAGTAGTTTTTAGGGGAAAAATGAACATGTATTAGAAGAGGGGGGAATTTAGGTCTTTAAAGTCTTGACTGAGGTTTATTTTTTATGAAAAAGCATTTCAGTGGAAATAATTTTTTTTTTTTCACGCGATAAATTTTTTACGGGAAATTTGTTTTCCAGGGAGCAAATAGTGCCCGTAGTTGCAAGACAGCGTTAAGGAAACCTTGTACCGGACATGTTGGGAAACCCTTGTACCAGGACAGTGTTAGGGAACCTTGCCCTGGCAGTGTTAGGGAAAATTTGTACCGGACGTTTTAGGGAACCTTTGTACCAAGCTTTTAAAGGAACATTTGTACCGGACAGTTTTGGGGAACACTTGTACCAGGACAGTGTTGGGAAACTTGAAAGGAAGTGTTGGGGAACACTTGCCCTGGCGTTTTGGGGGAACACTTGTACCAGGACGTGTTAGGGAACATTTGCACTGGACAGTGTTAGGGAACATTGTCCAGGCAGTGTTGGGGAAAACACTTGTACCAGGACATTTTTTAAGGAACACTTGCACCGGACAGTGTTGGGGAACACTTGTCCCGGACAGTTTTAAAGGAAAACACTTGCCCCTGGACAGTGTTGGGGAACACTTGTACCGGACAGTTTTAGGGAACACTTGCCCCTGGACAGTGTTGGGGAAAAACATTTAAGGACAGGTTAGGGAACATTGTACCGGAAAAGTGTTGGGAAAATTTGTACCAGGCAGTGTTAGGGAACCTTGTACCAGGCCCAGTGTTAAGGACACTTGCCCCTTTGGACAGTGTTAGGGAACACTTGTACAGGACAGTTTAGGACCTTGTACAGAATGTTAAGGACACTTGCACTGGACAGTGTTATTTGGGAACATTACTTAGTACCAGGACGTGTTAAGGAAAACATTTGCACCTGGACAGTGTTTAAGGAACACTTGTACCAGTACATGTGTTAAGGAAATACACTTGCACCTGGACAGTGTTAGGGAAACACCTGTACCGGGACTGTCTTAGGAACACTTCAAACAGGACCAGTGTAGGGTACACTTGTACAGGACAGTGTTAGGGAACACTTGTACTGGACGTGTTAGGGAACACTTGTACAAGACAGTGTTAGGGAACACTTGTACCTAGGACAGTGTTAGGTATCTTTACCAAGACAGTGTTAGGGAACACTTGCACCAAGACAGTGTCTAGGGAACACTTGTCCAGGACTGTTTAGGGAACACTTGTACACTGGACAGTTGTTTGGAACACTTGCACCAGACAGTGTTAGGGACACTCTGTACCAGGACAGTGTTAGGGAACACTTGTACCAGGACCAGTGTTAGGAACACTTGTACCTAGACAGTGTTAGGAACCTGTTGTACTGTCTGGACTATGTTAGGGAAACTTGTACCAGGACAGTGTTAGGGAACATTGTACTGGACAGTGTTAGGGAACACTTGTCCTGGGCATTGTTAGGGTAACACTATGTACCAAGACAGTGTAGGGAAAAACTTGTACCGGACAGGTTAGGAGAACTCTTGTACCGGACATTGTTAGGGAACACTTGTACCAGACTGTTAGGGAAACTTGTACCAGGACAGTGTAGGAACACTTGTACCTGGGCAGTGTTAGGGAACACTTGCACCAAGACAGTGCTAGGGAACACTTGTACCAGGACAGTGTTAGGGAACACTTGCACCTGGACAGTGTTAGGGAACACTTGCACCTGGACAGTGTTAGGGAACACTTGTACCAGGACAGCGTTAAGGAACATTTGTACCAGGACAGTGTTAGGGAACACTTGCACCTGGACAGTGTTAGGGAACACTTGTACCAGGACAGTGTTAGGGAACACTTGCACCTGGACAGTGTTAGGGAACACTTGTACCAGGACAGTGTTAGGGAACACTTGCACCTGGACAGTGTTAGGGAACACTTGTACCAGGACAGTGTTAGGGAACACTTGCACCTGGACAGTGTTAGGGAACACTTGCACCTGGACAGTGTTAGGGAACACTTGCACCTGGACAGTGTTAGGGAACACTTGTACCTGGGCAGTGTTAGGGAACACTTGTACCACGACAGTGTTAGGGAACACTTGTACCAGGACAGTGTTAGGGAACACTTGCACCTGGACAGTGTTAGGGAACACTTGTACCTGGACAGTGTTAGGGAACACTTGTACCAGGACAGTGTTAGGGAACACTTGTACCTGGACAGTGTTAGGGAACACTTGTACCAGGACAGTGTTAGGGAACACTTGTACCAGGACAGTGTTAGGGAACACTTGTACCAGGACAGTGTTAGGGAACACTTGTACCAGGACAGTGTTAGGGAACACTTGTACCTGGGCAGTGTTAGGGAACACTTGCACCAAGACAGTGCTAGGGAACACTTGTACCAGGACAGTGTTAGGGAACACTTGTACCAGGACAGTGTTAGGGAACACTTGTACCAAGACAGTGTTAGGGAGCACTTGTACCAAGACAGTGTTAGGGAACACTTGTACCAAGACAGTGTTAGGGAACACTTGTACCAAGACAGTGTTAGGGAACACTTGCAACTGGACAGTGTTAGGGAACACTTGTACCAAGACAGTGTTAGGGAACACTTGTAGCAAGACAGTGTTACGGAACACTTGCACCTGGACAGTGTTAGGGAACATTTGTACCAAGACAGTGTTAGGGAGCACTTGTACCAAGACAGTGTTACGGAACACTTGCATCTGGACAGTGTTAGGGAACACTTGTACCAAGACAGTGTTAGGGAACACTTGTAGCAAGACAGTGTTAGGGAACACTTGTAGCAAGACAGTGTTAGGGAACACTTGCACCTGGACAGTGTTAGGGAACACTTGTACCAAGACATTGTTAGGGAACACTTGCACCAAGTCAGTGTTAGGGAACACTTGCACCTGGACAGTGTTAGGGAACACTTGTACCAAGACAGTGTTAGGGAACACTTGTACCAAGACCAGTGATTAGGGAACACTTGTACCAAGACAGTGTTAGGGAACACTTGTACCAAGACAGTGTTAGGGAACACTTGCACCAAGACAGTGTTAGGGAACACTTGTACCAGGACAGTGTTAGGGAACACTTGTACCAAGACAGTGTTAGGGAACACTTGTACCAAGACAGTGTTAGGGAACACTTGTACAAGACAGTGTTAGGGAAACCCTTGTACCAAGACAGTGTTAGGGAACACTTGTACCAAGACAGTGTTAGGGAACACTTGTACCAAGACAGTGTTAGGGAACACTTGTACCAAGACAGTATTAGGGAACACTTGTACCAAGACAGTGTTAGGGAACACTTGTACCAAGACAGTGTTAGGGAACACTTGTACCAAGACAGTGTTAGGGAACACTTGTACCAAGACAGTGTTAGGGAACACTTGTACCAAGACAGTGTTAGGGAACACTTGCACCTGGACAGTGTTAGGGAACACTTGTACCAAGACAGTGTTAGGGAACACTTGCACCTGGACAGTGTTAGGGAACACTTGTACCAAGACAGTGTTAGGGAACACTTGCACCAAGACAGTGTTAGGGAACACTTGCACCAAGACAGTGTTAGGGAAAACACTTGTACCAAGACAGTGTTAGGGAACACTTGCACCAAGACAGTGTTAGGGAACACTTGCACCAAGACAGTGTTAGGGAACACTTGTACCAAGACAGTGTTAGGGAACACTTGCACCTGGACAGTGTTAGGGAACACTTGTACCAAGACAGTGTTAGGAACACTTGCACCAAGACTGTTAGGGAACACTTGTACCAAGACGTGTTAGGGAACACTTGCACATGGACAGTGTTAGGGACACTTGTACCAGACAGTGTTAGGGAACACTTGCACCAAGACAGTGTTAGGGAACACTTGCACCTGGACAGTGTTAGGGAACACTTGTACCAAGACAGTGTTAGGGAACACTTGTACCAAGACAGTGTTAGGGAACACTTGCACCTGGACAGTGTTAGGGAACACTTGTACCAAGACAGTGTTAGGGAACACTTGTACCAAGACAGTGTTAGGGAACACTTGCACCAAGACAGTGTTAGGGAACACTCGCACCTGGACAGTGTTAGGGAACACTTGCACCAAGACAGTGTTAGGGAACACTTGCACCAAGACAGTGTTAGGGAACACTTGCACCAAGACAGTGTTAGGGAACACTTGTACCAAGACAGTGTTAGGGAACACTTGCACCAAGACAGTGTTAGGGAACACTTGCACCAAGACAGTGTTTAGGGAACACTTGTACCAAGACAGTGTTAGGGAACACTTGTCACCAAGACAGTGTTAGGGAACACTTGCACCAAGACAGTGTTAGGGAACACTTGCACCAAGACAGTGTTAGGGAACACTTGCACCAAGACAGTGTTAGGGAACACTTGCACCAAGACAGTGTTAGGGAACGCTTGCACAAATACAGTGTTAGGGAACACTTGCACAAATACAGTGTTAGGGAACACTTGCACAAATACAGTGTTAGGGAACACTTGCACCTCGAGAAAGGAAAAGGAAGGAGGTGCTATATTTTGAGGGTAGTTATTCAAGAATCATTGTTTGCAGCAGATTGTTGGAAACATTAGTTTATCCATTTTCAATCAGTCATTACAACAATCCATTTTGTTAGCATTGAAATTTAAAACTAATGTGATTAGAATTTCAAATATTTGAAAGTAAAATGAAGTACCATATGATTTTTTATGTCCGATGCTCACTGTTGTTGGTCTTTAATTAATTATCGGGAAATAGTAAATACATATAAATATACTTTTAACAGCACTGCTTAAGCAACGGACCTCAAAATTTTTGGATACGAAGTTAGGGAAAATATCTTGTGTCAGACATGAAGGTATTAACACAGGTAATGCACATTAACACACATGAAGATATTAACGCAGGTAATACACAATGACAAAGCATGAAGGTATTAACTCAGATAATACTCAGTGACAAAGCATGAAGGTATTAACTCAGATAATACTCAGTGACAAAGCATGAAGGTATTAACTCAGGTAATACTCAGTGACAAATATGGAGGTTGTACACATAAATTTAATTTCTCTTTGTTCATTTAACTGCGACTTCCTTCAGCAATTTTATCTTTGTAATATAATGAAAATCTTGAGACTGAAATATGAAACTATCTGAGAATATGATTTACTTAATAATTATGATTATGTAACAATTCTTCTCACATTTTATTTGTTCAGCAACATAATTGATGTCATAGAACCAGTTGACATAGTAATTAGCAATCTACGTTGTTTATACAGTTTATGTCTTGATGTAGGTAGTATAGTGTCTGTGGGTAACATGCCTGGAACGTGGTTGTGGGGGTGGCTGGCGGTGACCATAGGAAGGAAGAAAGCTATGATGCTCCTGCTGCTGCCTTACACCCTGGCCTGGCTCCTGCTGGCTCTCGCTGTCAACCCTGTCATGATGCTGGCTGCAAGGTCAGTCCTCTCTCTCTCTCTCTCTCTCTCTAACAGTTTTTTTTAACAGATAATGAGAAATATTCTTAGCATTCCTGGAAACCGAAGAATGACATCAGAAAAAATATGTTCTAATCTTCATATTCTGAATGAGTATAGTGGCTAGTCTTTCTATAGCGATGCACTGTTTAGAAAAATCATTATCAATTTGTCTGAAATACCACATTACTCTGTTTAACTATATTTGTAACCACAGCAGCAAACAAGTGTCTTTGTAACAAAATGTACGTATTTACAGGGTCGTCCATGGGATCTGCGTTGGGGCAACTTTTGTCTCAGCAAGTACCTATATTATTGAACTACCAGATACTGCCATCCGGGGAGCGGTAGCCACTGTTCCCAACTTTGCTCTCAGTCTTGGTTATATCCTCACCACATCGCTGGGTCTGCTGTTACGCTGGTACGAAATAGCATTTGTAGGCTTAGCTATCATCGTGTCCCATACCACAGTGATGGTATTCCTGCCAGAGAGTCCGTCATTCTTAGCAATCAATGGACAAAAGAGAAAGGCCAAGAAAATTTTAAGGAAACTTCGAGGCCCGAGCGCTAACGTAGATGAAGAAGTACAGAATTTGTGCGACGAAAACAAAGATAAAGCGAATGATCCTTTCATCAAAGTCCTGCAGGACCCTTATATCCTAAAGTCACTTGGAATTGTGCTTACGCTGTTCTTCGTTCAGAACTTCTGTGGTCTGATGGTGTTCTACGTGAACATGACGCGCATTTTCCTGGAGGCTGGGTCCACTCTGAGTGAGCATGTGGCCAGCATCTTAGTTTTCATTGTGCAAGCAGCGGGCACTGTCTTAGCCTGCATCTACTTGGACCGCTTCGGCCGCCGGGTTTGCCTGGTATCATCTCTAGTCGTCATGACTCTCTGCCTGCTGGTTATGGGAGTTTATCACCACTATAAAGATGCTGCTGAAATTTCAGTATTTTCTGCGACAAGAAACACAACAAGTTTAACGGAAGACACCATCGAAAACTGGTATGTATGGAACTACAAAGCACAAATAAGAACTTAATGAACTGAGTCACAAAATACATTTACATTTTTTGTTTTGTTTAGTAGCAAGTTCAGGTAAAAAAAAAACCACGGTACGGACGGTGTGGAGAACTGGTTATTAAGTACACTTTTCTTCATGCTAATAACATAAGACAAATGTTGCTTATGCTTTAACAGCAAGATTTCCAGCAGCCTCTCTCTGGAAATCCCCTCGTGGTGCCGTCTCAGTGTCCACAGTGGCTGTTGATTAACAAGTTTATTATGCAATTAGCCCCAAAGGAGCGTATATTTCAGCATATCGTATTGATTACGTGTGATGTCGATGGATACTCACTAGGTTTTTGGTGATGGTATTCCTGTCCAGGTCTCTAAGGGGACCAATATTCTACTTACATATACCTGAACACTGCAGTGTTTTGGGGCAAAGGAAAATGAAATAAAACCTGTCTGACTTATAGCTTGAGTCCTGTGTCATTGGTGTTGACACGAGACCGATATCGGTGACTTGACTGAAGACTTGGGTGTCTCGGAGAATGTTGCACTAATGTTCGCCACAAACGTTAGGAATGTTCGTTGCAGTCACTCCCAATATCGGTTGCACTACGTCATACAGTACCATCATTTGTTCATAGTATCGTGGAATTACCCACAGCTCTGAGAACACTGAATAACACTGTATATTGCAGCACTCCCAATGTTCAATCAAGAAAGTCACACGGTGACGCTATAAACACTACGTGATTTGTTCTACACGAGAGTAATTACTCTCTTTTAACTCGTATGTATAACGGCTTAGAAAATTCTAGCAAGGAGAAAGCCGTGCATGGAGATACCTGGTACACATGTGGTTCTAATGAAGTTGTTTGCGAGGAAGATAGAGTCCACTAACCCCTTCTGGAAGGGCTAAGTCCCTCAGAGGGCTGAGACTGCTGAGAGATACCCACTTTACTGGAGAATTTTCTTCACAGACGGGGACTGAACCCGCGGTGAGTAAAGTTTTACGACTCACCGCGGGTTCACATCCCGCCCGTACCGTGGTTTGTTTGCAATCGTGTCATTACGATTTCTTGAGTCATGTTCGGGTATTTTATCATCAAATTGTGGTGGGGTCACCCTTGAAACATTTGAACAACAATAACTTCCTGCTATATGTGTAACTTGTCTCATCATTACACCCTTGTCAGGTCCACCACCAAGATGGCCTTCAGCTGGGTGCCACTAGCCTGTCTCATGCTTTACATGTTTACATCCAGTTGTGGCGCCGGTCCAGTCCCTGCACTCCTCAATGCTGAGTATTTTCCTACAGCAGTCAGAGCTCAGGTAGGCTCTCAACGTCTTTCCTAGAGTAATTTTAGCAGCAGTAAAAACTTGAATGCCGACCTAAACTCATTCGAACTCAGGAAGGTTCACCAATACATGAAATACTTAAGTGATCGCACAATAAATCATGAATGATACTTAGTATGCGTTTTTTTGGAGTGAACAATATTAGTATTATATACCTTGAGGATTAAACCCTTATGGGTCATCCAGCTCCTATGGAATGTGATTCGATAAGAATTGATGCCAAATTTGTATATTTTGTCCAGACAGACAATATATACACTGTGAGCTCTTACCTATTTTGTACATCCAAATTACCCAGAAGCTACCACGTGGAGGTGGTTGTTCTTCGAGTTTCCAAAATTAAATGTTAGACTAACACTTCAGATACTGTATTCAAATGAGAAATGATCCCCAGGCCTCTCTGACCAGAGGCACCAGTATAACCATTGAACAGCGTTGAGTGATTTGGAGTAAATAGGACGTCAGTTTGCAAATACTGCTAATTAGGAATGTGACATGTAAAGATATTTTTAATGTGCTCAATGTCTGAGCTCACTAGTCAAACAACATAAAAACGATAGCGTAAACGTGTGTTTAGTCATGTTACTATTCATATATACTGTATTTAAACACGTCTACCTTTTAGAACACTCTACTTTCCCTTTGTCGTTTATGTTGCAGCTGTCTGGCTTGTGCATGGTATTGGGCAGTGTGATCAACTTTGCGGCGCTCCAACTCTTTACACCCATGCAAGTGACCCTCACCATCGCTGGTCTCTACTGGTTTTATGCCGGTGTGTCAGTCTTCGGAATTGTTTTTACACTCACCTGCGTCAGAGAGACCAAGGGCAGGGCTGTTGCCTAAAGACCGGAAATTATATTATCATGGTGATGTTAAATATCTTTTGGGAGGTACGAAGAATCTACTGAAAGGTGATGTTAGGTATACCATGGGATTTGCAAAGTATCACTTGTATCTTCCCTTTGGGCGGTGCGAGTTTTTCCCAGGATCGGGAGAATCGCTTCCATATGCTGCCTTGTTCATAGTTAACTAAACATTCAGTGCCCAAAACAAGATTCTGAGTGTTTAGTTACAATCTTAAAATATTACTTCATCATGTGTTCTGAGGGTCTGAGCTGTGAAGTTTGTGCCAAAGTATTTACATATGTTCTTTTTTTACTAGTCTTACAGATGTTTGTACATCTGGAATAAGATGGCTGATTAGCAAGTGAGTATTTATACACCGACAGGGATTAAATTGCCCTTGGTTTTATTGCCTAGGTTAAGAATGGACAATATTGGCTTGAAGGGCCACTCTCCGAACTTTGGCAAGCCAAGCTAACTGCACGCCATATGCATGTGCTTATTAAAACTTCACAATGAAGTCTTGTGGATGCACGTACAGAAGATATAATTTACAATGTATGAAACGTAGGTTAAGTAAAACAGATAACTAAACTGACGTTCATTCAATATTTACATAATGAGAATCCCAGTTCCCTCAGTGGGAAGAATCGCTCTGGATGTGCTTACTTAATTCAGATTCGCGATATCTCCGTTGTTGCATTTGTGACGTTTACTGCTTCAAGATAAATACATCTGAGATTTTATCTATTAAATTTAAGTACATTAAAAGAAGCGTGAACAACCTAGAAACAACAATGAGTTTATTTTCTCCTGAAGCAACAGATCAGATTTACAGAAGCCTACAAAGACACTCCACCGTCGAACAATTTCTAATCCAGATTTAAGTCATTAAAAAAGAAAAACGCATTTTATTGCAAAGTTGAAAAGTGAGCGATCTGATTATTTCTTTATTGACGAGATAAGGGAAGCAATTTAAGTAAAAAAAAAAAACTCGACACTGAAGCAAATTATGTTCAAAGGCCAACATTTCTGGAAGAAATGTACACAATAAATACGTGCATCATATACCACGGCACAAGAATATAATGAAGAGTATGATATTATTGTGCCTCTGGTGTGTGATGGATGTATGTACGTAAGGGAGGTAACCTCTAGCAAACACATTGCTGTATAGCCCTTGTGGCTTAGCGCTTCTTTTTGATTATAATAATAATAACAAACACATTTAAAATACAGAGTGACAGATACACTAGTTGATCAAGAGAGAGAGAGAGAGAGAGAGAGAGAGAGAGAGAGAGAGAGAGAGCTTCCAGCATAGTAAAATCAATCACACGGAACACACACAGTGTATTTTTGCTTTCTCACGTCATCTGGGATCTTCTACAGTCGAAGGAATTTGAACACGTTCTATCACAACACTATCACTGGTTCACGGTGACTCCAAACACGATCACTGGCTCACAGTGACTCACAACACTGTATCACTGGTTCATAGTGTCTCCTAACGCGATCACTGGTTCACAGTGATTCACACCACTGTATCACTGGTACACAGTGACTCACGACATTGTATCACTAGTTCACAGTGACTCACAACACCGTATCACTGGTTGGCAGTGACTCACAAGACTATCGCCGGTTTACAGTGACGCCCAACACCATCACTGATTCACAGTGACTTACAACACCGCATCACTGATTCACAGTGACTCACAAAACCGTATCACTGGTTCACAGTGACTCCCAAAAATATCACTGGGTCACAGTGACTCATAACACCATATCACTAACTCACAGTGACTCTCAACACTGTATCATTGGTTCACAGTGACGCACAACACTATCACTGGTTCACAGCGACTCACAACGCTGTATCACTGATTCACAGTGACTCACAACACTGCATCACTGATTCACAGTGATTCACAACAATGTATCACTGATTCACAGTGACCCACAACACTGTATCAGTGGTTCACAGTGATTCGCAAAACTATTACTGGCTCACAGTACCTCAAACATTGTATTTTTGGTCCAGAGTAATTTAACACACACACACACACACACATATATATATATATATATATATATATATATATATATATATATATATATATATATATATATATATATATATATAGTGGACCTTCAGTTAACACCTTTAATCCATTCCAGAGAGCTAACCTTTAACCGATTTAACCTTTAACCGAATTAATTTTCCCCATAAGAAATAATGGAAATTCAATTAATCCATTCCATATACCCAAAAGTATTAAACAAAATAATTTTTTTAAAAGAAATGTACATTTCCCTTCACAGAAAACAATGATACATGAATAAATCAATAATAACATCACACTTACCTTTATTGTGGACTTGTTGATGAGTGATGAGACGGGAGGAAGACAGAGGATGAAGGTGTGCTATTGTTTGGAAGGGAAATCCCCTTCCATAAAGACTTCAGGTAACAAGTCCTTTTCTGGCTTGTGTCCTGGGAGTGCCTTTTCCTCCTGAGTAATGTAGGTATGTAGGTCCTGTTTGGCATTTTCTTCCTAAACAGGCCTGTTCCCTACTTGTATGTCTCATAACAAAAATGCTTTCAAATGAGCTGATGTAGGTAACAGCTCTTAGCTTGCCAATAAAGTTAGGAATCCTTAACCTGTAAATAGCTGTCAATAAAGCTAGGGATCCTTAACCTTGTCAAACCCTGTGTAAAAAAAAAAAAAAAAAAAAAAAAAAAAAAAAAAAAAAAAAACACTTGTGGGGTTTTAATTTTTCAGTCTCTATGTACCCCTTAAAGTTCTGCACATATTTTTCAGCCGCTTTTTTTGTCAGAACTGGCAGCCTCACCATGCCTTATCATACCATACCACCATCACAACCACTACCACCCTCTACCACCATCACAATCGCTACCACCCTCTACCACCATCACAACTACTACCACCATTGCTTCCACCCTCTACCACCATCACAATCACTACCACCCTCTACCACTATCGCTACCACCCTCTACCACTACCATTTTTATATTTTTCTACATGTGTTTCTCACATTCTTTACCATAGGGCTGGCACTAGAAGCTTTCTTGGGGCCCATGGTGGCTTATTTAGCAGTTACAAGCACCAAAAACAATGGAATAATACAAAATATATCGCATGCAAGTGCAGAATCGTCCTCACTGGCTTTGTAAACATTGGTACACTGGCTGGTAGACTGGGTGACTGGCTGGGCCTGCTCACGGCACCCAGCAGACACGTTCGGGACGATAGCTCCTGAGTTTTTAGGTGTTATCCGAGCTAATTGTTTTACGCCAAAGAGAGGAGTTATCCGATTTTGGTGCTATCCGATTCAGGCGTTAACCCGGGTCCACTGCATATATATATATCCATATATATATATATATATATATATATATATATATATATATATATAATATATATATATATATATATGTGTGTGTGTGTGTGTGTGTGTGTGTGTGTGTGTGTGTGTGTGTTGTGCGAATAGGTAAAACTTGTGATTTTGGCTTAGATAGCAACTCTCTTCTAGCGGAATAAAGCAAATGAAAATTTGTGTATGCAATAACTTCGCAAAAACCTTTCTGAACCTAAAAAGAAAAAATGTATTTCGATGTGTTTGCTTATTATTTAATTACTGTAAAAACATTGTCCTCTTCGCTTCCGGGCCGAGTGGACGTGCCACGCAGGCGCTCCCGATTCAGTTGATTTTCTGCGCAGTTTGCCTGTTTTGAGCAATCAACATGGCGGATAGACATGGCAGACGTGTGAATACTATCTGTGTGGAATTAGTATGTGGGGCCCTAAGCAGTTCTACAATGCAGGTGCTACTCCCTACGATTATTCGTGATGTGTATGGGATACCCAATGAAGAGCTTTATGGTGTGGCTGTTAACGGAGTTACGAGGATTTTCATCAAATTTATAAATGCTGGATTTTACTCAAGCATAGTTGACAAGTACCACGAGAAGAGGATGGCCGTGAATGCAGCAGTGGAGGTATGTCTACATGATGTATCCAGCTATGTGACATACGTAAAAGTCAGGAATGTGCCCTTTGAAGCTACAGAGTATGATGTGGTTGCGGTCTTCCGTCGTTATGGCAAGATTCATGTGGCGGAATTGGGAGTGTGGAAGGAAGGGGCTTATGTGGGACTGCCCGAGGGATCCTTCAATCTGAAGATGACGTTAAGGCAATCAATTCCTTCGTATGTTTTACTGGAAGAGTTCCAAACGCAGGTCTACGTATACTATGCAGGATAGAGGCGGACTTGTAGGCTGTGTGGATCATTTGACCATATGGCAGCCCAATGCCATAGGAAACCAGGACGGAGGGAACAGATGCCAACACCGGTGGATCAGCAGTTGGGTCCTGTGGTGCAGGAGACAGATGCGGCCGAAAGGCAGGCATCGTGCAGTTGGAGTGAGGAAGTGGATAAAGCAGAGGCGGAGACGGACTCATGTGCTACGTTACCCGTGGGGACGGGGCCTGAGCAGACGACGACGAACGATGACGGTGAGCCTGTAATGCAACAGGATGGAATGTTGGATGAGGTTTTGGATACCTTCCTGAGTGAGGTGGAGGGGAGTCTGGATGATGAGCAGCGTGGACGCTCATTGGAGGAGAATACAGTCTCATCGGGACGTGGGAAGACCGTGTGCAATGAGGGGAAGAAGCACACGGTAGTGGCTGAGGTGCACAGAGCGTGCATGGAAGAGGAGGTTATATGTGGAGACGGAGGTTCACGCAAGAGAACAGCTGGGACGTCTGATATGGATGACGTCTTAACGCCAGGGCAGAGACCTGGGAAGAAGTCTTGGAGGCCCAGGTTGGATCTCCCGGAGAGTGGGTGTAGCGGTGCTGAAGTACTGAAAGGTTCAAAGGTTAAGGGGGGGGTTGGGGGACTGGACAGACAAGGTAACAAACGGGGCTCTAATCAGCAGCCAGGTCACGCGGGTGCCATTCCAAGGCGGCGGGGCAAGCCGCCTTTACTGTCATAATTCAAGGTTGTAACGATCAATGTTAATGGCCTGAGAGCCGAGGTTAAAAGAGTTTGGGTGGAATGGTTTTTAAAGAGATTTAATGTAGATATATGTTTCATTCAGGAGCACAATTATAAGTTTGGTTGTGAGTTGTCTTTGAAAGGTTATAAGATGTATGTGAGTGGCTCTTTGAGGTTAAAAGGTGGGGTTGCTGTGGATGTAAAGGAAACCAGTCCATTGCGGATTTTGGGGTGGGAGGAGGGGGGGAGGGTCGTGAGGGTGGAGGGGGAGTGGGGTGCAACGAGGGTTTGTTTTATAGGAGTGTATATGCCGGCAGATGGCAATGCACGAGTCAAGGAGAACTTTGTGAGGGAATTTTTGATGTACTATTTAAGGGGTTTACCTTTAGTCACTGTAATAGGGGGAGATTGGAATTGTGTTATTAGGGGGGGGGATGTGGAACCGAGGGGGGCGGGGTGTATGTTGGGCTTGTTACGTAATGTGTTTGGAGACGTGGGGGTTTTGGATGTTGTGGGGAGGGGGGGTTGGCAGGTTGAGTATACGTTTGTCAGACGGGATTATGCTGCAAGATTAGATAGGATCTATGCAACGGAAGCTGTACGTGTGTTGGGAGTCAGGACTTTTGATGTGGGGTTTTCTGATCATAGGGCAGTTATAGCAGATCTTGATTGGGAAGGTCTGGTTAGGATACAATCGGGTTTTTGGAAATTAAATGCAAGACTCGTGAGGAGTGAGGAGGTGAGTATGGCTTTTGGGGAATGGTGGCAAACTTTTTGGGATTCTAGAGAGGTAGAGTCGTGTGTCTTAGAATGGTGGGAAAGGCACGCTAAGCCGGGTATAGCAGGTTTCTATAAGAGGAAGGGAAGGGAAGAGGCAGGGTGGAGGTATGGGTTGCAAAATTATTTTGAATATCAGCTAAATGGGTGTTATGAGGAAGGGGGGGCGGCAGTACGGAAACATGGTGCAACTCAAGGACAGGTTGGCAGAGTTACATAATGGTAGATTTGATGCAGTACGTGTAAGGGCGGGAATGGAGGCTGTGCTGTGGGGGTTTTAGGGTAAGAGGTTTTAGGGTAAGACAGAAGGATTCGACTATTTTAAACTTGGAGGTAAGTGAGGATATGGGTGGTTATCACAAGGGACAGGTACTGAATACTACAGAAGGCATGAGCAATTATGCTGATTTCTGGTTCCAAAAGAAGTGGGGGAAGGGGGAGGAGGGCGATGCTATTGAGGAGGTGTGGGGGGGGGAAGAGGTTTAGGGTCATGTGGAGAGGAGGGCATGGGGATGGGAGGTGAGATTAGCATGGAGGAAGTTGAGGAGGCTGTGTTCAACATGAGTACTGGCAAGGCGCCGGGTATAGATGAGATATCAAATGATTTTTATAGAATTCAATGGGAGCACATTAAGTACTGTCTGGTGAGGGTCATGAATTGTATGCGACGGGAGGGACAGTTAGGACAGACTCAGCAAACGGGTGTAGTCGTATTAGTACGCAAAAAGCAAGAGGGAAGAGTATTGAGTGAGTACAGAGCTATTTCGCTAATGTGTGCTGACTACAAGATTTTCGCGAAGATACTGGGCAATAGGATGAAGAAGGTGTTAGGTGGGGTTATTCATAAGGGGCAGATGGGTATTCCGGGCAGAAGCATGAGAGATGGACATGGCCGCATTAGGGATTTTTTGGAGGGCTGCAGCGGAGGAGGGCTTTTGGGCATTGATTGGGAAAATGCATATGACTGTGTGGATAGAAGCTTTCTGAGGGCTAGTTTGTTGCATCTCGGTTTTGGCATGGGAGTGGTGAGGTGGGTTGAAACAATGTATTCATCTGCAATGGTGAGAGTACAAATTAATGGCAGGTTGGGAAGGCCTGTAAGGATGGAGAGGGGTTTGAGATAGGGGTGTCCCCTGTCTCAAATATTGTTTGCGTGTATGCAGCATCCATTTTATGGGCTCGTTAAGGGGAGGGGGATTTTAAATGGGGAGAAGAATGGGTGTATAGATGTGGTGGGGTATGTGGATGATACCACTGTTCTGATGGCCAGAGTGGAGGGATTGCGTACGGTGGAAAGTGTGTTGGAGCTTTTCGGGAAGGCATCTGGCATGCGGGTGAACAGAGCAAAATCAAGTTTGCTGGAGGTGGGTGCCTGGGTGGGGGGAGCTTGGGGTTGGAGTTTGGGTGGGAAGTAGTGGCTAGGCTAAAAAATTGTGGAGTTATATACATGACAGATGCGCGAGAGGCTAGGCAGGTGAATTCGGAGGTGGTGGTGGAGAAGGCAGTAAAAAGGTTAAGGAGTTTACGGGCGGGGGATGTCACCTTACAACAGCGGGCGATAATTGTAAATTCATTAGTTTATAGTAAAGTATGGAGTATGGCTGTGGTGTATCCACTGCGGACTCCAGACGTACATGAGATTCAGAGGAGGGCATTACGTTATGTTTGGGGTTTTGGGAGGGCATGGCTAAGCAAGGAGGTGGTGATGTCGAATATACACAGTGGAGGAGTAGGCCTTTTAGCGTTGGGGCCGAGAGTAAAGGCTTTATATGTGAAACAGAGGTTCGTTAGGGAGGGGGGGGGAAAGAGGGGTTAGAGTGGGGACAGTGATGAAGGATGTGAGGAGATGGTGGAGCAGAAAAGAATTAATTGAATGCGAGGATATGCTGAGGTTATTGTTATTGATTAGGGAGGTGGAAAAACTTAGGGTGGGGCGTTTGGTGACGATGAGCAGAAGGCCGGAAATCATACAGGGGGTATCGGTTTATCCCTTGTATGATTGGAGTATGATATGGAATGACTTTCGAAAGCTTAAGTTAATGCCGAGAGTACGGGAGTTTGTATATAGATTTATAATGGGGATATTAGCATCGAAAGCTGTTTTGTGTTCAATGGGATTGATGAGGGAACAGACCTGCGATCACTGTGGAGAACAGGAAACAGCTTTTCATGCGGTTTATTTCTGTGAAGAATTGAGGGAGGTAAGGGTGTGGTTAGCGAAGGTTTTTAGGTTGATGGGTGGGGGTAATGTAGAGACCCTGCGAGCCTTAACATTAGAAGTACGCGGGGTCTCCAGAGAAGTGAAAAGGGCGATTATGTATGTAGTGGTGGATTTTCTGTATATTTCCTGGGGGATGAGGGACACGGGAGGAGGAAGAATTAGGATTAGGGCAATTGCAGCGGGCATATATAGAACGGTTTGCAGAAACAAACTTATTTACGGGGGACAGTCGAGGACACGTTTTCCGGAGACCTACTGCAAACTTACGGTCAATGGCCTCATTCAGTTGGCCAGCTAATTATACGTAAAGGACTGGTTTTCTTTATAAGCGGGTTGACATTAGTTTTTCGGAGGGAGAGTGTATGAGGTAAAGGACTTGCTAAGGAATGTGAGGGTCGGAAGGTATGTACGAGTGGTGCTGTTTTGGGACATATAAGTTTTTGGTGCAAGATTTTGATTAGCTCACGATTTGTATAAAATAGGTCCTTGAGATTAAAAGAGTTATAGAAGTCACTCCATGTTGGTCTACCAGTTTTTGCAAAGATAATTTTTCTGGTATGTATTTTCGCAGTTTTTTATTGTAATTTTGTAGGGAATTTCTTTCCCCTTAGATGGGGTTGATATTTGTTTTTACATAATTTGTTTTCCATCACTTTTGTAATGTTATTAAGTTTCGTTGCTGATGCAACGTATGTTGTAAAAATTTTGGGCAGTTGTTGTTGCTTTTTATACTTATTAATTTTGGTGGTAATGTTTTATTGTTGTTATGGGAGTAATGTTGACGGAAAAATTACCAGAATTTGTTCTTAAGTTAAATCTCATAATCAGTTGCATGTATATATAAAGTTACAAAAATTTATATTTGATCACTGCTGTGATCAATACGTGTGCGAATGATGTGGCTGTATTATAGATGAGTTTTCATGGGGGGGGTGTCCCCCCTCCAACAGTTTTGTGTGTATGTGTCAGATATATTATCATTTTGTATAATGTGTGTCAGTGAATGGTGTGTATGTATTTTGAGTGTTTCGTAATTTTTTCTCTTGCACTTGTGATATAATTCTTCGTAATCTTGTCCAGATCCTGTATTATTGTGGTATTTAATATTTTATACTACCTTGTAATTTATGATGTTTTAAATAAAATATAAAAAAAAAATACTGTAAACTTATCTAAAATATATTTAGTTGGATTAGGCTAAATTAAACTGTGCTTGTTATAATAAGGTTAGGTAACTTTTCTAAGGTTCTTTTGGTACAAAATTATTAATTTTTATATTAACATAAATGAAAATATATATATATCTTTAAACGAATAAGAGAAAATTTTAAATAAAACTTAATTTTAAATAAAGTCTTGCTAATTGACATGTTTTACATATTTAGCACGATATATTAATATAATATATATAATATATATATATATATAAAATATAATATATATATATATATATATATATATATATATATATTGTATATAATATATATATTATATATAAATATAAAATATAATATATATATATATATATAAATATTTTATATATATATTTTTAAATATATATATATATATATATATATTTTATATAAAATATATATATATATATATATAAATATATATATAATATATTATAAAATATATATTATGTGTGTGTGTGTGTGTGTGTATTATGAGGGGAAAAGTTCAATAGATAGGAGTAGCGATGGAGTATATAGTAACAATAGTTTCATTGCCGGCTACTTGTTAAGGTAGGGTAAGTCCAGCTCCCGCTATTCCCCCCCCCTCCTTCTTTTTCCCCCTCCCCGAAAGTGATAGTTTGACTGCCGGCTGCTTGTTAAGGTAGGGTCAGTCTAGCTCCCACTATCCCTTCCCCCCCCCTCCTCGAAAGGTGACGTGTGGGGCTCCGGTCCAAACAGTAATCACTAGACTCACAGCTCCCAGCACTACTGTAAGTACATGCCTGCCTTGTATTCTAGTGGATTTATTGGTTGAAAGCTTCACTTTTGACCAATAATAAACTTAGTCCTTTCAGTCTTGCTTTAAGTTGACTGTTGTAATAATCACCACGTCTTTTAGGTATTGTACTTATCATGGAGAGTGATTTCTTAAGCAGTGGGTAACCTATCTATCTTTCCAGCTTGGATGACAGAGAGGGTCACCTGTCAATCAGCAACTAGAATTGAAGGAGACGGACTAACGTTCTGAGATGTCCCATATTCTGATCCACTTACCTGTTTGTGTATGCAAGTAGCAGGATATAACCCCTCATCATTGCAGTGGAAAAAAAACTGCTTTCCTGTCATCTGGAAAGATTAATCACGGCTATACTGTGAAGAACTAGCCAGTGGGTTGTAACCAACACCTGCGACCCCACCCCGCACCCATCATCAGCAGCGGCTACGATTTCAACAACACGCAGTGTCACCAACACCAGACACCCAAGTTTTATATATATTAGCGTTGAATTCAGATATCATTTATATTTTTCATTTTTCATTTTCTTTAATGTAGGATCAATATTTCATATTTAAGTGTTTTATGTTTTATATTTTCTAAATAATAAAGTGTTTATGTTTGTCAGTTTTTATCCTTTTTCTATACATTAATTTTCCTGAGGAGGAGCCAGCTTTGGTAATACTCCCCTCAAGGAAGGTTCCTTGATGTTGGTGAGGGGCTCTTGATTTAGGGAATTGGATCTGTGCTCCAGTTCCCCGAATTAAGCCTGAATGCCTTCCACATATCCCCCCCCCAGGCGCTGTATAATCCTCCGGGTTTAGCGCTTCCCCCTTGATTATAATAATAATAATTTGGTAATACTGTCTTTAGTTGTTACAGGGCTGAGTAAACCTTCACATATATATATATATATATATATATATATTATATATATATAATATATATATATATAATATAATATATTATATACAAGGGTGTGTATGTGTGCTCACCTATTTGTGGTTGCAAGAGTCGAGACACAGCTCCTGGCCCCTCCGCTTCACTGACAGCTACTGGGTTCTCTCCCTGCTCCATGAGCTTTATCATGCCTCGTCTTGAAACTATATGTGGTTCCTACCTCCACTACATCACTTGCCAGACTATTCCACTTCTTAACAACGCTGTGGCTGAAGAAATACTTCCTAACCCATTGTTTCTGTGTCCCATCTCTGGAACATCCTGTCTCTGTCCACCTTATCTATTATCTATGTCGTTATCATGTCACCCCTGACCCTCCTGTCCTTAAGTGTCATCAGACCGATTTCCCTTAACTTTTCTTCGTAGGACATTTCCCTTAGCTCTGGAACCAACATTGTTGCAAACCTTTGCACTTTCTCTAATTTCTTGAAGTGCTTGACCAGGCGTGAGTTCCAAACTGGTGCCGCGTACTCCAGTACGGGCCTGACGTACACAGTGTAGAGTCTTGAACTATTCCTTAATGAGGTATCGGAACGCTATTCTCAGATTTGCTAGGTGCCCATGTGCCGCAGCAGTTATCTGGTTAATGTGTGCTTCCGGCGACGTGCTCGGTATTATACTCGCCCCTAGATCTTTCTCCTCTCTGTGTGTGTGTGTGTGTGTGTGTGTGTGTGTGTTTTGTTATTTACTTGAAACTCCTCGTTCGTTGATGCATTAATATGTGTACTGCTTGTGAAGACTTGTATTCCAAACAGGAAGAGAATGGAATTAATTCTGTCGCTTCTAGAGGCACGTATGTACTTGCATCAGGAGTAATATGTCCAGTGGTACTGGACATATTACCCTTATATTACCTAGCAGAGCTAGGTGTTTTACCGTGATCCGAGGACATACGATGGTGTGAGTGCCTCTGAGCTAATTTCATTCTAATCCCCGTTTGTTGTACTAGCTTCCACAAGCGATATATATATTATTGTAACCACAAACGAGTGGTATTTAATCAACAACACTGCGACTAGCTGAGGACTTGAACCCGTGTCGTTTTAGACCGTCTCATGGTGAACGAAAATTCACAATGCTCTAGCTCTGCTGGACAGCGTCTAGCGTGGCTGGTTATTCTGCTTGAATCTCCTCCACATCGTTAAAACGTCTCTTCTTGAGAGCCATTTTTATTTTTGGGAGGAGAAAGAAGCCACAGGGGGATAGATCTGGAGTGTAGGGATGGTGGGCGATGGCCACCATGTTGTTTTTAGCAAGTAGATTTTTCTTTCTGGTCTTGAGTCAGCAAGTGAGGTATAAATTTCACAGCCACTCGCCTCATGTTCAAATTTTCAGCCAAAAATTCTTTGACACGACCCATAAGGAATTCCCACAACACTTCCAATGTCATCTGATCCACCAGGAGGCCTGGTCACAGACCGGGCCGCGAGGGCGTTGACCCCCGGAACTCTCTCCAGGTAAACTCCAGGTCATGGACACTGACAATGATCTTCGCGAATAACCTTCCTTACCTTTTCAATATTGGCATCTGTTTTTGATGTTGATGGACCACCAGAGCGTTCATTTTCGTCAACTGATTTTCATCCTGCTTTGAATCAAGAAAATCATTCAGTCCAAGAGAGCCGTTCAACCCATTGCTTTATCGCCAAATGCTTGCTTGCTTGATGGGTTGGGAGGAGGGGAGATGGAAGTTGTTATTGTTTGGAAGGGGAATCCCCTTCCATGAGGACTTGAGGTAGCAAATTCTTTTCCGGGGTTACTTCCCTTCTTCTTTTAATGCCACTGGGAACAACTTGATAGTCACTGGACCTCTGTTGCACCAAAAATCTGTCCATAGAGCTCTGTACCTCACGTTCCTTTAATATTTTCCTAAAGTGGTTCACAGCATTGTTATTGTAAAAGTCACCAGCACGGCTTGCAATAGCTGTGTAAGGGTGATTTTCCTCCATAAAGGTTTGCACATTTGAACACATTGTACACATTTCTTTAATCGTTGAAGAAGGCAACTTCCTCAATTTCTCTCTCCCCTCCTCTGAAGCAATTTCCTCAGTTGTGGCACCTTTTGGAAGAACAGCCTCCTTGATTGCCATTTTGTTGGCCAAGATAGTAGCGATGGTTGATTGGGGTTTGGTATACAACCTGGCCAGCTCTCAGACACGCACTCCACTTTCGTACTTGGCAGTTATCTCTTTCTTCATTTCCATACTAATTCTCACCCTTTTTACCACAGGGTTGGCACTAGAAGCTTTCTTGGGGCCCATGGTGACTTACCTTGCAGTTACAAGCACTAAAAACACTGGAATAATGTGAAATGTACCGAATGTATGCATAGATGCTACTGCACTGGCTAGCTTGAAAACACTGGCACCCACGGGACAGCAGAGGCATGCTCAGGCCCCGGACGAATCACGTTGGGCGAGTTTTCTATCGTTAGGTGGGGCCAAATTTTTACACCCAAATGCTTTGTTAGGCAGATTTAACGTTATGCGATGCGTTCATTAGGCGAGGGTTCACTGTATATACGTATATATATACAGTGCTAGTCACATGACGAAAATCAAGACCTACCATACAGGGGGTCTTTTTTCATCAATGCATTATGCCTGGTAGCAGCCATTAGCATGACATCACGGCCTGCCACCACACTCTACAGTGACTCCTCAGTTTACCTGGAGAGAGTTCTGGGGGTCAACGCCCCCGCGGCCCGGTCTGTGGCCAGGCCTCCTGGTGGATCAGAGCCTGATCAACCAGGCTGTTACTCCTAGCTGCACGCAAACCAACGTACGAGCCACAGCCCGGCTGGTCAGGTACCGACTTTAGGTGCTTGTCCAATGCCAGCTTGAAGACTGCCAGGGGTCTGTTGGTAATCCCCCTTATGTATGCTGGGAGGCAGTTGAACAGTCTCGGGCCCCTGACACTTATTGCATGGTCTCTTAAAGTGCTAGTGACACCCCGGCTTTTCATTAGGGGGATGTTGCATCGTCTGCCAAGTCTTTTGCTTTCGTAGTGAGTGATTTTCGTGTGCAAGTTCGGTACTAGTCCCTCTAGAATTTTCCAGGTGTATATAATCATGTATCTCTCCCGCCTGCATTCCAGGGAATACAGGTTCAGGAACATCAAGCACTCCCAGTAATTTAGGTGTTTTATCTCCGTTATGCGCGCCGTGAAGGTTCTCTGTACATTTTCTAGGTAGCAAACCAACCATACCCCCGGCCGGGATTGAACCCGCGGTCATAGTCTCAAAACTCCAGCCCGTCGCGTTAGCCACTAGACCAGCTAGCCACAATAAGATTCATCCAACTAGGTATATTTACACCATAGGAAGGTTAGCACAGGCACCTCTGTGACCACAAATGCAAGTTTTTACAGACGAATCTCCAGCTAGCGTGGCCGTGACGAACTCTAGCTCAAGTCCCTTCACTGCCGTCAACATGACTTAAGAAATCGTAATGACACGATTGCAAATAAACCATACCCCCGGCCGGGATTGAACCCGCGGTCATAGAGTCTCAAAACTCCAGCCCGTCGCGTTAGCCACTAGACCAGCTAGCCACAATAAGATTCATCCAACTAGGTATATTTACACCATAGGAAGGTTAGCACAGGCACCTCTGTGACCACAAATGCAAGTTTTTACAGACGAATCTCCAGCTAGCGTGGCCGTGACGAACTCTAGCTCAAGTCCCTTCACTGCCGTCAACATGACTTAAGAAATCGTAATGACACGATTGCAAATAAACCATACCCCCGGCCGGGATTGAACCCGCGGTCATAGAGTCTCAAAACTCCAGCCCGTCGCGTTAGCCACTAGACCAGCTAGCCACAATAAGATTCATCCAACTAGGTATATTTACACCATAGGAAGGTTAGCACAGGCACCTCTGTGACCACAAATGCAAGTTTTTACAGACGAATCTCCAGCTAGCGTGGCCGTGACGAACTCTAGCTCAAGTCCCTTCACTGCCGTCAACATGACTTAAGAAATCGTAATGACACCTAGTTGGATGAATCTTATTGTGGCTAGCTGGTCTAGTGGCTAACGCGACGGGCTGGAGTTTTGAGACTCTATGACCGCGGGTTCAATCCCGGCCGGGGGTATGGTTTATTTGCAATCGTGTCATTACGATTTCTTAAGTCATGTTGACGGCAGTGAAGGGACTTGAGCTAGAGTTCGTCACGGCCACGCTAGCTGGAGATTCGTCTGTAAAAACTTGCATTTGTGGTCACAGAGGTGCCTGTGCTAACCTTCCTATGGTGTAAATATACCTAGTTGGATGAATCTTATTGTGGCTAGCTGGTCTAGTGGCTAACGCGACGGGCTGGAGTTTTGAGACTCTATGACCGCGGGTTCAATCCCGGCCGGGGTATGGTTTATTTGCAATCGTGTCATTACGATTTCTTAAGTCATGTTGACGGCAGTGAAGGGACTTGAGCTAGAGTTCGTCACGGCCACGCTAGCTGGAGATTCGTCTGTAAAAACTTGCATTTGTGGTCACAGAGGTGCCTGTGCTAACCTTCCTATGGTGTAAATATACCTAGTTGGATGAATCTTATTGTGGCTAGCTGGTCTAGTGGCTAACGCGACGGGCTGGAGTTTTGAGACTCTATGACCGCGGGTTCAATCCCGGCCGGGGTATGGTTTATTTGCAATCGTGTCATTACGATTTCTTAAGTCATGTTGACGGCAGTGAAGGGACTTGAGCTAGAGTTCGTCACGGCCACGCTAGCTGGAGATTCGTCTGTAAAAACTTGCATTTGTGGTCACAGAGGTGCCTGTGCTAACCTTCCTATGGTGTAAATATACCTAGTTGGATGAATCTTATTGTGGCTAGCTGGTCTAGTGGCTAACGCGACGGGCTGGAGTTTTGAGACTCTATGACCGCGGGTTCAATCCCGGCCGGGGGTATGGTTTATTTGCAATCGTGTCATTACGATTTCTTAAGTCAAGTCTTCTAGGTAGCAATTTTACCTTCCCTGAAAGGTGCTGTTAGTGTGCAGCAATATTCCAGCCTAGATAGAACAAGTGACCTGAAGAGTGTCATCATGGGCTTGGCATCCCTAGTTTTGAAGGTTCTCATTATCCATCCTGTCATTTTTCTAGCAGATGTGATTGATACAATGTTATGGTCCTTGAAGGTGAGATCCTTCGACATGATCACTCCCAGGTCTTTGACGTTGATGTTTCGCTCTATTTTGTGGCCAGAATTTGTTTTGTACTCTGATGAAGATTTAATTTCCTCGTGTTTACCATATCTGAGTAATTGAAATTTCTCATCGTTGAACTTCATATTGTTTTCTGCAGCCCACTGAAAGATTTGGTTGATGTCCACCTGGAGCCTTGCAGTGTCTGCAATGGAAGGCACTGTCATGCAGATTCGGGTGTCATCTGCAAAGGAAGACACGGCGCTGTGGCTGACATCCTTGTCTATGTCGGATATGAGGATGAGGAACAAGATGGGAGCGAATACTGTGCCTTGTGGAACAGAGCTTTTCATCTTAGCTGCCTCGGACTTTACTCTGTTGACGACTACTCTCTGTGCTCTGTTAGTGAGGAAATTATAGATCCATCGACCGACTTTTCCTGTTATTCCTTTAGCACGCATTTTGTGCGCTATTACGCCATGGTCACACTTGTCGAAGGCTTTTGCAAAGTCTGTATATATTACATCTGCATTCTTTTTTTCTTCTAGTGCATCTAGGACCTTGTCGTAGTGGCCCAATAGTTGAGACAGACAGGAGCGACCTGTTCTAAACCCATGTTGCCCTGGGTTGTGTAATTGATGGGTTTCTAGATGGGTGGTGATCTTGCTTCTTAGGACCCTTTAAAACATTTTTATATGGGATGTTAGTGCTATAGGTCTGTAGTTCTGTGCTATTGCTTTACTGCCCCCTTTGTGGAGTGGGGCTATGTCTGTTGTTTTTAGTAACTGTGGACGACCCCCGTTTCCATGCTCCCTCTCCATAGGATGGAAAAGGCTCGTGATAGGGGCTTCTTGCAGTTCTTGATGAACGCGGAGTTCGATGAGTCTAGCCCTGGGGCAGAGTGCATGGGCATGTCATTTATCGCCTGTTCGAAGTCATTTGGCGTCAGGATAACATCAGATAGGCTTGTGCTAACCAAATTCTGTGGCTCTCTCATAAAAATTCATTTTGATCTTCGACTCTCAGTCTGGCTAGCGGCTTGCTAAAAACTGAGTCATATTGGGACTTTAGTAGCTCACTCATTTCCTTGCTGTCATCTGTGTAGGACCCATCTTGTTTAAGTAGGGGCCCAATACTGGACGTTGTTCTCGACTTTGATTTGGCATAGGAGAAGAAATACTTTGGGTTTCTTTCGATTTCATTTATGGCTTTTAGTTCTTCCCGCGATTCCTGACTCCTATAAGATTCCTTTAGCTTAAGTTCGATGCTTGCTATTTCTCTGACCATTGACTCCCTACGCATTTCAGATGTATTGACCTCTTTTAGCTGCTCTGTTATTCTTTTCCGTCGCCTGTAAAGGGAGCGCCTATCTCTTTCTATTTTGCATCTACTCCTCCTTTTTCTTGGAGGAATAAGCCTTGTGCATACATCGAGTGCCACCAAGTTAATCTGTTCTAGGCATAAGTTGGGGTCTGTGTTGCTTGGTCCCACTTTGTTTTTGTTATTGAAGTTGAATTTGGTGAATGCTCCCTCGTGACTAATCTCATTATGTCGGTCTGGGGCTCCGCGCATACATGTCTGAACCTCAATTATGTTGTGATCTGAGTATATTGTTTTTGATATGGTGACATTTCGTATCAGATCATCATTGTTAGTGAAGATGAGGTCTAGTGTATTCTCCAGTCTAGTAGGTTCTATTATTTGCTGGTTTAAATTGAATTTTGTGCAGAGATTTAAAAGCCTCGTGTTGTGTGAGTTCCCCCCCACGAAGCTGCTCCTAGGTGTTATTACTGCAAAATAATATTATTTGTGTGCTAGATATTCCTCCTCCATTTTTAGAGGTGCCTTAAGTTGAATCCCCCCAGGAGCAAGTGTTGGGGGCAGGAGCTGGCTGATTTTCCAGACAGATGGTCAATTTTTTAACAAGCTGTTTCCTGGTCTATTGCGGGATGTTGCAATCCGAGGCTTAGACTACACAATGACTAGGTTTTGTTCTCGATCTTAACTGCATAACTTCCCACCTACATCATTTGAGTCATCAAGCAGTTTTCTGTGCAAACAATTGACCTGCGATGTACAGGCCAACCCCCCCCCCCCCGCCATTTTGCTTTTTCTAATATGCCTTTAACCCACTACCTATGTAATCAGGTAATCTTGTAAATACATGGCGCAATCACAGTTAAACGCGTTATATAGCCATACATAACTAGCGTAGCATGGTGTTTTGGTGCATAGACAACTGGTCGAGCATCAATCCATCATGAGACCACCTGGCATAATGTGCAATCCTGTGATTTTGTATAGCATTGTTGTTTAAGGTTGTGTACAATAGACTCTACTAGATAGCTATCGAAATTATATAACCCATAATTTGAGTTATATACGGTATTCCTGTCATGTTTCAAGAGATACATAGATTGTTATGTTTTCATTCTGTAAGACAGAACTGTTTGGAACATATATAATTTGGGTGCCGTGCAATCGCACCCGGTGGGTGATTTACAAGACTAAACTGGTTAAAGACAGTGTCACTCCTGCCTAAACGAGGTCCTGACTGAGTATTTATGTTTGTGGCTATTCTGGTTTCAAATTTTACCGATGACCTATATATGAGAGAGGACACTGATACATGGGAATCTTGTAAAACCCACCAACATTGGTTAGAAGATGTGTTTTTTAATCAGCCTATTGTATTCAACTGTTTCCCTTGTTTTTGAAAGCAAGGTTTAATAAAATCTTTTTCAATCCTCACTTCAATCGAACCAATTTACATTGTATGGTAAAACTAGCACATTTTTCCTGGTCATCATTTCCTTAGGTTCAATCCTGTAGAAAGTCTTTTTTGCTGACATTAGTGTCTTCTCGACAAAATCCCTGGGATATCTCAGTTTTGTGGCTACGTTGAATATCTTGCTGATTTCGTCTTCTAGGTATTCTGGACTGCAGATGCACAAGACTTTCAAGAACATTGTGAGGAACACACTCCATCTTACCCTAGTTTCATGATTGGAATAGTAGTGAATGTATGACTACACATTGGTGGACTTCCCGTAAAATGTAAATTTGAATTTTCTATCAAAACGATGGCTTAAAACATCTAGGAAAGACAAAGTTTATTTATTTCATGTTCCGAAGTGAACTTAATGGAAGGTACCAGGCCATTGAATCTAGGTAGAAACTCATCAGTGTTGTGATCTCTCGGTGATAGGCAAAGAACATCGTCTACGTATCTGAACCAACTAGCTTTATCTGGGAGAATGTCTTTAAGAAGTATAGTCTCATAGAATTCCATATACAAGTTGCTGAGTAAGGGACTAAGGGGATTTCCCATTGCCATGCCCTGTGTTTGAGCATAGTATTTCCCTTCAAACACGAATTTACAATCAATAACACAAAGTTTTAATAATTCGATTATTATTTTCGTGGGATAGGGTATAAGGAACGGGTTCTGAGTTCCTCTTCAACGTACCTGAACGGCACTGTGGAATAAGCGTTCATGAGTTGGTGGCATGCGCGGGGGACGCAGGTGAGCAGGCCAACCACACACATGGGCTCAAGTCCTTGGCTAGTCACAGTGTTGTTACTGATCAGTACCACTTGCTCCTGGGCACAATAATATAAAATACTGCTCGTTGTACTAGTACACCAAACAGGGACTAGAATGAAATTAGCCTAGAGTCATCCACACCAATGTATGTCCTTTGGGTAGCGAGTACAAAATCCAGTTTCGCTGGATGTGCTACTCTTAAGGATTGTGTGGTCCCGTGGATTAAGGTGTCATGAGTTTTCGCCCACCATGAGGCAGGCCAAAGCAGCATGGGTTTCGAGTCTTTAGCTAGTCGCAGAAGTTGTTATATATATAATAATATAATATATATATATATATATATATATATATATATATATATATTATATATAATATATATTATCACAAAAATCAAAGGGTAAATTAAAAGAGGACAACATCAAAGCTGCTTTCATAGAAAACCTGAAGCTTTCTACAACAGATGGGAACATAAAAAGTCTGGGCAGATGTAACTGCCCTTGATACTGGCCATTAGTCCACAAACTGTAAGGGCTGGAAGGTGGATGTCCCTGGGAGACAGTAATAGTAAAGCTGGAATGTGAGCTGTCCTGGGAGACAGTAATGGGTTGAAGCTGGAAGGTGCTGTCCTGGGAGTACAGTAATGGTGAAGCTGGAGGTGCTGTCCTGGGAGAACAGAAATGGTGAAGCTGGAGATACCTGTCCCCTGGGAGACAGAAATGGTGAAGCTGGAGATAACTGTCCCTTGAGACAGTAACGTGAAGCTGGAGATTTTGTCCAGGGTAGTCGTGAATTATACCAGGAAGGAATATATATAAAATGACCCTCATAGGGGACTGGAGCCATAAGTAAGGAAACAAGTGTAGTCAAAGATAAGATAAAACCAATATTGCAAACTAGAAATACCGCATGAAAAAGCAAACAAGAGGATCTCCAATAGCAAATATTGGAGGATAAATTACCAAACACAGCTGGTGGGAGCTCCATTGTTGGTGCTAGGAGGGAGGATAAAAAGTAAGACAGGGAAACATGCACCACAGGAATACAGTCACAGAAACCCAAGGCAATCGGAAACCAAGCCTGTTGCACCATACTAATGCACTTGGTATCTGCTGGCATGGGAAATCTGGAATAACAGATGGGACGTGCAACTAAGACCACCCAGAAAATTGCCATGCCATATGACAACAGGAAAAATGCAAAACTCCCTTCCTGTAAGCTTTTTCACCCTGAAATTGTACCTCTTCAGTACAGGAAAGACTGTGCTATAACTTAAATTGCCAGGCATAACCATCTAAAGGGGACCAAAAAGATACAAAACATCCAGGCCATGGGAAATCCCTGGGTAGCCACAGCCACTCAAGAGGGAGAGGTTTTTAGTGCCAGGAAGGAAAAAAAACTGGCGGAAATGGCATAAATCGTACACCCAAATCCAGTCCATTCCTGGAGTGAACCACAGTCGATGGCCTCCACTTCCAAACCAACAGATACAGTACTAGATGGGCCGAAAAAAATCCCCCCCCCAGTACCAACATTATACCACCAGTCCGATAACTTTTTTTCCTTTGCAAATATACAGGGTCTAAAGCCAGCAACAAACAACAAAATACCTTTCTACGTGGAACTGCTTGCAGAGGCAAAGGCTAAGGTTCGCGGTGGCTTCACTGAGACAAACACATAAAGGATCACTTGGACAATGAAAATGGATTCCCAGGTACAACCTATACAGATGTGACAGAGTGAAGCAGTCAAAAGGGGGGGGGGGTTGCCTGTACATTGCAGAGTCACTTGTTTGCACAGAACTGCTTAATGCCGTCAAATGACGTAGTGGAAGTTTTAGCAGTAAAGGTCGATGAAACCAAAACCTAGTCATTGTGGAAGTCTACAAGCCTCCGGATGCAAACATCCCAGCAATTCCAGGAACGAGCTGTTAAAAATGACCACTGTCCTGGAAAATCTTCCACTCCTGCCGACCCCAACATCTTGCTCCTGGGGGATTTCAACTCAAGGCACCTAAAATGGAGGAATATAGCAAATAAATTGTTTGCAGTAATAACACCAGGAGCAGCTCTGATAAAACCCACACCACAGACCCATCGAGCTTAAATCTCTGCACAAAATTCAATTTAAACCAGCAAATACTAAGCCTACTAGACTGAGAATACACTAGAACCTCATATTCACTACAATGATACTGATAAGAAATGTCACCATATCAAAACCATATACACAACACCAACATAATTGAGGTTCAGACATGGTATGCGAGAGCCGCCAGACCGACAAAATGAGACCTAGTACGAGGGAGCATTCACCAAATTCAACTTCAATAAACAAAACATAAAGTGGGACCTAGTAAACCAATTCTAACCGATATAATAAGATGGGAAATTACTAAGCAACACAGACCCAAACTTATGCCTAGAAACAGATTAAACTCGTGGCATCTCGATGTATGCACAAGGCTTATTCCTCTAAGAAAAAGGAGGAGTGATGTACAATAAGAAAGAGACAGGCGCTCCCTTTACAGGCGACGGAAAAAATAACAGAGCGGCTAAAAGAGGTTTCAATATAACGACATGCGCAGGGAGACACTGGTCAAGAGAAATAGCAGCATCGAAACTTAAGCTAAAAGAATCCTTTATGAGTTCAGGAATCGCGGAAAACTAAAAGCTATAAATGAAATCGAACGAAACCCAAAGATTTCTTCTCCTATGCCAAATCAAAATCGAGAACAACGCCCAGTAATTGGCCCCTACTTAAACAAGATTGGTCCTACACAGATGACAGCAATGAAATGAGTGAGCTACTCAAGTGCACAATATGACTCAGTTTTTATCAAGGCCGCTACCAGATTGAGAGTCGAAAAGATCAAAATGAATTTTTTATGAGAGAGCCACAAAATTTGATTAACACAAGCCTATCCGATGTTATCCTGACGCCAAATGACTTCGAACAGGCGATAAATGACATGCCCATGCACTCTGCCCCAGGGCCAGACTCATGGAACTCTGTGTTCATCAAGAACTGCAAGAAGCCCCTATCACGAGCCTTTTCCATCCTATGGAGAGGGAGCATGGACACGGGGGTCGTCCTCAGTTACTAAAAACAACAGACATAGCCCCACTCCACAAAGGGGGCAGTAAAGCAACAGCAAAGAACTACAGACCAATAGCACTAACATCCCATATCATAAAAATCTTTGAAAGGTCCTAAGAAGCAAGATCACCACCCGTCTAGAAACCCATCAGTTACACAACGCAGGGCAACATGGGTTTAGAACAGGTCGCTCCTGTCTGTCTCAACTACTGGATCACTACGACAAGGTCCTAAATGCACTAGAAGACAAAAAGAATGCAGATGTAATAATATACAGACTTTGCAAAAGCCTTCGACAAGTGTGACCATGGCGTAATAGCGCACAAAATGCGCGCTAAAGGAATAACAGGAAAAGTCGGTCGATGGATCATTATTTCCTCACTAACAGAACACAGAGAGTAGTCGTCAACAGAGTAAAGTCCGAGGCAGCTACGGTGAAAAGCTCTGTTCCACAAGGCACAGTACTAGCTCCCATCTTGTTCCTCATCCTCATATCCGACATAGACAAGGATGTCAGCCACAGCACCGTGTCTTCCTTTGCAGATGACACCCGAATCTGCATGACAGTGTCTTCCATTGCAGACACTGCAAGGCTCCAGGCGGACATCAACCAATCTTTCAGTGGGCTGCAGAAAACATATGAAGTTCAACGATGAGAAATTTCAATTACTCAGAATGGTAAACATGAGGAAATTAAATCTTCATCAGAGTACAAAACAAATTCTGGCCACAAAATAGAGCGAAACACCAACGTCAAAGACCTGGGAGTGATTATGTCGGAGGATCTCACCTTCAAGGACCATAACATTGTATCAATCGCATCTGCTAGAAAAATGACAGGATGGATAATGAAACCTTCAAAACTAGGGAGGCCAAGCCCATGATGACACTCTTCAGGTCACTTGTTCTATCTAGGCTTGAATATTGCTGCACTCTAACAGCACCTTTCAAGGCAGGTGAAATGCCGACCTAGAAAATGTACAGAGAACTTTCACGGCGCGCATAACGGAGATAAAACACCTCAATTACTGGGAGCGCTTGAGGTTTCTAAACCTGTATTCCCTGGAACGCAGGAGGGAGAGATGCATGATTATATACACCTAGAAATCCTAGAGGGACTAGTACCGAACTTGCAACACGAAAATCACTCACTACAGAAAGCAAAAGACTTGGCAGACGATGCACCATCCCCCCAATGAAAAGCAGGGTGTCACTAGCACGTTAAGAGACCATGCAATAAGTGTCAGGGGCCCGAGACTGTTCAACTGCCTCCCAGCACACATAAGGGGGATTACCAACAGACCCCTGGCAGTCTTCAAGCTGGCACTGGACAAGCACCTAAAGTCAGTTCCTGATCAGCCGGGCTGTGGCTCGTACGTTGGTTTGCGTGCAGCCAGCAGCAACAGCCTGGTTGATCAGGCGCTGATCCACCAGGAGGCCTGGTCACAGACCGGGCCGCAGGGGCGTTGACCCCCGAAACTCTCTCCAGGTAAACATATATATATATGTCGTGCCGAATATGTAAAACTGGTCAATTATCAAGAATTCATTTAAAATTAAATCCTTTCTAAAAATTTCTCTTATTACCTGGAGTTTACCTGGAGAGAGTTCCAGGGGTCAACGCCCCTGCGGCCCGGTCTGTGACCAGGCCTCCTGGTGGATCAGAGCCTGATCAACCAGGCTGTTGCTGCTGGCTGCACGCAAACCAACGTACGAGCCACAGCCCGGCTGGTCAGGAACCGACTTTAGGTGCTTGTCCAGTGCCAGCTTGAAGACTGCCAGGGGTCTGTTGGTAATCCCCCTTATGTATGCTGGGAGGCAGTTGAGCAGTCTCGGGCCCCTGACACTTATTGTATGGTCTCTTAACGTGCTAGTGACACCCCTGCTTTTCATTGGGGGGATGTTGCATCGTCTGCCAAGTCTTTTGCTTTCATAGTGAGTGATTTTCGTGTGCAAGTTTGGTACTAGTCCCTCTAGGATTTTCCAGGTGTATATAATCATGAATCTCTCCCGCCTGCATTCCAGGGAATACAGGTTTAGGAACCTCAAGCGCTCCCAGTAATTGAGGTGTTTTATCTCTGTTATGCGCGCCATGAAGGTTCTCTGTACATTTTCTAGGTCAGCAATTTCACCTGCCTTGAAAGGTGCTGTTAGTGTGCAGCAATATTCCAGCCTAGATAGAACAAGTGACCTGAAGAGTGTCATCATGGGCTTGGCCTCCCTAGTTTTGAAGGTTCTCATTATCCATCCTGTCATTTTTCTAGCAGATGCGATTGATACAATGTTATGGTCCATGAAGGTGAGATCCTCCGACATGATCACTCCCAGGTCTTTGACGTTGGTGTTTCGCTCTATTTTGTGGCCAGAATTTGTTTCGTACTCTGATGAAGATTTAATTTCCTCGTGTTTGCCATATCTGAGTAATTGAAATTTCTCATCGTTGAACTTCATATTGTTTTCTGCAGCCCACTGAAAGATTTGGTTGATGTCCGCCTGGAGCCTTGCAGTGTCTGCAATGGAAGACACTGTCATGCAGATTCGGGTGTCATCTGCAAAGGAAGACACGGTGCTGTGGCTGACATCCTTGTCTATATCGGATATGAGGATGAGGAACAAGATGGGAGCGAGTACTGTGACGACTACTCTCTGTGTTCTGTTAGTGAGGAAATTATAGATCCATCGACCGACTTTTCCTGTTATTCCTTTAGCACGCATTTTGTGCGCTATTACGCCATCGTCACACTTGTCGAAGGCTTTTGCAAAGTCTGTATATATTACATCTGCATTCTTTTTGTCTTCTAGTGCATTTAGGACCTTGTCGTAGTGATCCAATACTTGAGACAGACAGGAGCGACCTGTTCTAAACCCATGTTGCCGTGGGTTGTGTAACTGATGGGTTTCTAGATGGGTGGTGATCTTGCTTCTTAGGACCCTTTCAAAGATTTTTATGATATGGGATGTTAGTGCTATCGGTCTGTAGTTCTTTGCTGTTGCTTTACTGCCCCCTTTGTGGAGTGGGGCTATGTCTGTTGTTTTTAGTAACTGTGGGACGACCCCCGTGTCCATGCTCCCTCTCCATAGGATGGAAAAGGCTCGTGATAGGGGCTTCTTGCAGTTCTTGATGAACACGGAGTTCCATGAGTCTGGCCCTGGGGCAGAGTGCATGGGCATGTCATTTATCGCCTGTTCGAAGTCATTTGGCGTCAGGATAACATCGGATAGGCTTGTGTTAACCAAATTTTGTGGCTCTCTCATAAAAAATTAATTTTGATCTTCGACTCTCAGTCTGGTTAGCGGCTTGCTAAAAACTGAGTCATATTGGGACTTGAGTAGCTCACTCATTTCCTTGCTGTCATCTGTGTAGGACCCATCTTGTTTAAGTAATGGCCCAATACTGGTTGATCAGGCGCTGATCCACCAGGAGGCCTGGTCACAGACCGGGCCGCGGGGGCGTTGACCCCCGAAACTCTCTCCAGGTAAACTCCAGGTAATAGGAGAAGAAATACTTTGGGTTTCTTTCGATTTCATTTATGGCTTTTAGTTCTTTCCGCGATTCCTGACTCCTATAAGATTCCTTTAGCTTAAGTTCGATGCTTGCTATTTCTCTGACCAGTGTCTCCCTACGCATTTCAGATGTATTGACCTCTTTTAGCCGCTCTGTTGTTCTTTTCCTTCGCCTGTAAAGGGAGCGCCTGTCTCTTTCTATTTTACATCCACTCCTCCTTTTTCTTAGAGGAATAAGCCTTGTGCATACATCGAGTGCCACCAAGTTAATCTGTTCTAGGCATAAGTTGGGGTCTGTGTTGCTTAGTATATCTTCCCAGCTTATATCGGTTAGGACTTGGTTTACTTGGTCCCACTTTATGTTTTTGTTATTGAAGTTGAATTTGGTGAATGCTCCCTCGTGACTAGTCTCATTATGTCGGTCTGGGGCTCCACGCATACATGTCTGAACCTCAATTATGTTGTGATCTGAGTATATTGTTTTTGATATGGTGACATTTCTTATCAGATCATCATTGTTAGTGAAGATGAGGTCTAGTGTATTCTCCAGTCTAGTAGGCTCTATTATTTGCTGGTTTAAATTGAATTTTGTGCAGAGATTTAAAAGCTCGTGTGAGTGTGAGTTTTCATCAGAGCTGCCTCCTGGTGTTATTACTGCAACAATATTATTTGCTATATTCCTCCATTTTAGGTGCCTTAAGTTGAAATCCCCCAGGAGCAAGACGTTGGGTGCAGGAGCTGGAAGATTTTCCAGGCAGTGGTCAATTTTTAACAGCTGTTCCTGGAATTGCTGGGATGTTGCATCCGGAGGCTTGTAGACTACCACAATGACTAGGTTTTGGTTCTCGACCTTTACTGCTAAAACTTCCACTACATCATTTGAGGCATCAAGCAGTTCTGTGCAAACAAGTGACTCTGCAATGTACAGGCCAACCCTCCCCCCCCTTTTGCCTGTTCACTCTGTCACATCTGTATAGGTTGTAACCTGGGATCCATATTTCGTTGTCCAAGTGATCCTTTATGTGGGTCTCAGTGAAAACCGCGAACATTGCCTTTGCCTCTGCAAGCAGACCACGGATGAAAGGTATTTTGTTTGTTGCTGGCTTTAGACCCTGTATATTTGCAAAGAAGAATGTCATCGGACTGGTGGTATTGTTGGTTCTGGGGGGGTGGGATTTTTTTCCGGCATTAGTATATGTATCTGTTGGTTTGGAGTGGAGGCCATCGACTGTGGTTCCACTCCAGGAATGACTGGATTTGGTGTGCGATTTCTGCCATTTCCTGCCAGTTATTTTTCCTTCCTGGCACTAAAAAACTTCTCCCTCTTGAGTGGCTGTGGCTACCCAGGTTTTCCCATGGCCTGGATGTTTTGTATCTTTTTATCCCCTTTAGATGGTGTGCCTGGCAATTTAAGTTATAGCACAGACTTTCCTGTACTGAAGAGGTACACATTTCAGGGTGAAAAAGCTTACAGGAAGGGAGTTTGCATTTTCCTTTTGTCATATGGGCATGGCATTTTCTAGGGTGGTCATAGTTGCACGTCCCGTCTGTTTTTCCAGATTTCCCATGTCTGCAGATACCAAGTGCATAGTTTGTGCACAGGCTTCGTTTCCGTTTGCCTTGGGTTTCTGTGACTATTCCATGTTGGTGCATGTTTCCCTGTCTTATTCCTATCCTCCCTAGCACCAACAATGGAGCTCCCACCAGTTGCTTTTGGTAATATATCCTCACTATTGCTAGTGGAGTCCTCTTGTTTGCTATTTCCTGAGGTATTTCTAGTTTGCAATATTGGTTTTATCTTATCTTTGACTACACTTGTTTCCCCACTACGGCTCCTGTCCCCTATGAGGTCATTTATATTTATTCCTTCATGCGTATAATTCCCGACTACCTGGACAAAATCTCCAGCTTCACCATTACTGTCTCCCAGGACAGCACCTCCAGCTTCACCATTACTGTCTCCCAGGACAGCACCTCCAGCTTCACCATTACTGTCTCCCAGGACAGCACCTCCAGCTTCACCATTACTGTCTCCCAGGACAGCACCTCCAGCCTTACAGTTTCTGACTACATGGCCAGTATCAAGGGCAGTACCATTCAGCCCAGACTTTTTAAAGATATATTTTTTTCATTAATGTTAATGTAAAAGTTTTTTATTTTGCTCCAAAAGAATCTTAGAAAACTTACCTAACCCTATTATAACAAGAACAATTTATTTTAGCCTAACCCAACTAAATATATTTTAGATTTGTTTACTATAATTTAATACTAAACAAACACAATGAAATATATTTTTTCCGTTAGGTTCAGAAGGATTTTGGCGAGATTATTGCATACACAAATTTTCCCTTGTTCTATATGGCAAGATAAGCATTGCTATTTAAGCCAAGATCGCAAGTTCTGCCTATTCGGCACGACATATATATATATAATGTCGTGTTTGTGTAAATTCAAGGATTATGTGGATTAAAGTAAAGGTTGGATGCGAAAAGTGGGTCATAATAAGCGTGTATGCACCTGGAGAAGAGAGGAATGTAGAGGAGAGAGAGAGATTTTGGGAGATGTTAAGTGAATGTATAGGAATCTTTGAACCAAGTGAGAGAGTAATTGTGGTAGGGGACCTGAATGCTAAAGTAGGAGAAACTTTTAGAGAGGGTGTGGTAGGTAAGTTTGGGGTGCCAGGTGTAAATGATAATGGGAGCCCTTTGATTGAACTTTGTATAGAAAGGGGTTTAGTTATACGTAATACATATTTTAAGAAAAAGATGATAAGTATACAAGATATGATATAGGGCGAAATGACAGTAGTTTGTTGGATTATGTATTGGTAGATTATTATTATTATAATCAAATATGTATTGGTAGATAAAAGACTGTTGAGTAGACTTCAGGATGTACATGCTTATAGAGGGGCCACAGATGTATCATATCACTTCTTAGTTGTAGCTACACTGAGAGTAAAAGGTAGATGGGATACAAGGGGAATAGAAACATCAGGGAAGAGAGAGGTGAAGGTTTATAAACTAAAAGAGGAGGCAGTTAAGGTAAGATATAAACAACTATTGGAGGATAGATGGGCTAATGAGAGCATAGGCAATGGGGTCGAAGAGGTATGGGGTAGGTTTAAAAATGTAGTGTTAGAGTGTTCAGCAGAAGTTTGTGGTTACACGAAAGTGGATGCGGGAGGGAAGAGGAACAATTGGTGGAATGATGATGTAAAGAGAGTAGAAAGGGAGAAAAAGTTAGCATATGAGAAGTTTTTACAAAGTAGAAGTGATGCAAGGAGGGAAGAGTATATGGAGAAAAAGAGAGAGGTTAAGAGAGTGGTGAAGCAATGTAAAAAGAGAGCAAATGAGAGAGTGGGTGAGATGTTATCAACAAATTTTGTTGAAAATAAGAAAAAGTTTTGGAGTGAGATTAACAAGTTAAGGAAGCCTAGAGAACAAATGGATTTATCGGTTAAAAATAGGAGAGGAGAGTTATTGAATGGAGAGTTAGAGGGATTGGGAAGATGGAAGGAATATTTTGAGGAATTGTTAAATGTTGACGAAGATAGGGAAGCTGTGATTTCGTGTATAGGGCAAGGAGGAATAATATCTTGTAGGAGTGAAGAAGAGCCAGTTGTGAGTGTGGGGGAAGTTCGTGAGGCAGTAGGTAAAATGAAAGGGGATAAGGCAGCCGGGATTGTTGGGATAAAGATAGAAATGTTAAGAGCAGGTGGGGATATAGTTTTGGAGTGGTTGGTGCAATTATTTAATAAATGTATGGAAGAGGGTAAGGTACCTAGGGATTGGCAGAGAGCATGCATAGTTCCTTTGTATAAAGGCAAAGGGGACAAAAGAGAGTGCAAAAATTATAGGTCGATAAGTCTGTTGAGTATACCTGGTAAAGTGTATGGTAGAGTTATTATTGAAAGAATTAAGGGTAAGACGGAGAATAGGATAGCAGATGAACAAGGAGGCTTTAGGAAAGGTAGGGGGTGTGTGGACCAGGTGTTTACAGTGAAACATATAAGTGAACAGTATTTAGATAAGGCTAAAGAGGTCTTTGTGGCATTTATGGATTTGGAAAAGGCGTATGACAGGGTGGATATGGGGGCAATGTGGCAGATGTTGCAGGTGTATGGTGTAGGAGGTAAACCATACCCCCGGCCGGGATTGAACCCGCGGTCAATCCCGGCCGGGGGTATGGTTTATTTGCAATCGTGTCATTACGATTTCTTGAGTCGTGTAGGAGGTAGGTTACTGAAAGCAGTGAAGAGTTTTTACGAGGATAGTGAGGCTCAAGTTAGAGTATGTAGGCAAGAGGGAGATTATTTCCCAGTAAAAGTAGACCTTATACAAGGATGTGTGACGTCACCATGGTTGTTTAATATATTTATAGATGGGGTTGTAAGAGAAGTAAATGCGAGGGTCTTGGCAAGAGGTGTGGAGTTAAAAGATAAAGAATCACACATAAAGTGGGAGTTGTCACAGTTGCTCTTTGCTGATGATACTGTGCTCTTGGGAGATTCTGAAGAGAAGTTACAGAGGTTGGTGGATGAGTTTGGTAGGGTATGCAAAAGAAGAAAATTAAAAGTGAATACAGGAAAGAGTAAGGTTATGAGGATAAAAAGATTAGGTGATGAAAGATTGGATATCAGATTGGAGGGAGAGAATATGGAGGAGGTGAATGTATTCAGATATTTGGGAGTGGACGTGTCAGCGGATGGGTCTATGAAAGATGAGGTGAATCATAGAATTGATGAGGGGAAAAGGGTGAGTGGTGCACTTAGGAGTCTATGGAGACAAAGAACTTTGTCCTTGGAGGCAAAGAGGGGAATGTATGAGAGTATAGTTTTACCAACACTCTTATATGGGTGTGAAGCATGGGTGATGAATGTTGCAGCAAGGAGAAGGCTGGAGGCAGTGGAGATGTCGTGTCTGAGGGCAATGTGTGGTGTGAATATAATGCACAGAATTCGTAGTTTGGAAGTTAGGAGGAGGTGCAGGATTACCAAAACTGTTGTCCAGAGGGCTGAGGAAGGGTTGTTGAGGTGGTTCGGACATGTAGAGAGAATGGAGCGAAACAGAATGACTTCAAGAGTGTATCAGTCTCTAATGGAAGGAAGGCGGGGTAGGGGTCGGCCTAGGAAAGGTTGGAGGGAGGGGGTAAAGGAGGTTTTGTGTGCGAGGGGCTTGGACTTCCAGCAGGCATGCGTGAGCGTGTTTGATAGGAGTGAATGGAGACAAATGGTTTTTAATACTTGACGTGCTGTTGGAGTGTGAGCAAAGTAACATTTATGAAGGGATTCAGGGAAACCGGCAGGCCGGACTTGAGTCCTGGAGATGGGAAGTACAGTGCCTGCACTCTGAAGGAGGGGTGTTAATGTTGCAGTTTAAAAACTGTAGTGTAAAGCACCCTTCTGGCAAGAGTGATGGAGTGAATGATGGTGAAAGTTTTTCTTTTTCGGGCCACCCTGCCTTGGTGGGAATTGGCCAGTGTGCTAATAATAATAATAATAATATATATATATATATATATATATATATATATATATATATATATAATATATATATATATATATATATATATATATATGCAAGGAATTCGCAAGAGCAGGCGAAATATACACAAACACTGATCTCTGGCTGAAGGAGACTCGAACCTACGAACTTTGGAACAAGGTATGCAGTGCTATACCATTCTCACCACACTGGACCAATACCTTGGCGTGCAGCTTGCGCTAGACGTTTGATCTGAGGCGGTCAGCTTTCAGGGAGAAGGCTTACAGCTTTTCATCTCATCCCCTACATGCATCAGCCTTGCATTGTTAAAATCTCTAGTAAGGCTGATGCATGCAGGGGATGTGATGAAAATTTACGAGACCTCAAGAATTATGCGTGGAGGACAGAAAAATAGAAGACTTCAATGAATCATTCACAATAACACACCTTAGTTAAGGGATGCTTACCCATAATATACAGTAGTTTTTGCATTGGCCATCGTAAATTCAAGCTGTTAGGGTGTATTCCATCAGCATTGTCTTTCAGTAATTAAATGGTAAGTGTTAATACCAGTTATGTGTACCCAGCAAGCTTTATCTTATACAGTCCACACCAATTATACCAGAACAGCTGGTTTTAACATTATAATTATTAATTTAATGTCAAGTCTAGCTTTTTGTAAGTGGTGAAGAAGTACAGTCGTGGGAGTTACAGTTCAGTGAGTTGTGGGAGTTACAGTTCAGTGACCTACTGTGACTAAGTCCCACTTACTTGCTGGTAACAATTAAGGTAATATCCTGTAAATCTCATGCAGGTAATTTACTCAATAATTCACAAATATTTTAATATTGGTGAGGGGCTTTGAATCCAAGGAATTGGACCTGCTCTCCCTTGTTTGGGTCAAAGCTGATTCTCTCCAGTTCCTCAGACGCTGTATGGCCCCTGTGGGTTTAGCACTCTGCCTTATGAATATAGCAATTATCTGCAAAATTTGGAGAGTACTAGCACACTCAGCTCACACACTAAGATCCGGAGTTCGTGTCTCCTCCGGTACGGCTGGAAAGCATTAGGGACGTGTTTCCATAAGACACCTGCTGTCCCTGTTCACCCATCAGTAAAATGGGTGCCTGGGTGTTAGTCGACTGGTGTGGGTCGCATCCTGGGACAAAACTGACCTAATTTGTCCAAAATGCTCTGCATAACAAGGGGCTTTCTATATAGTATTGATGTCAGCTATGCCAGTATACCTTGTACATGTACATGTATTTTTATATTAAACTTCAGGTGTACAGATTCTAATATTAAGAGTAAATTTATCACATTTTAAATTTTTATATATTGATGAAGCAGATCTTCTACGGTGCCTGAGAGACTGGAATAGGTTGGATGAGCAAAGTGGGATTTCATGCTTTATCTGAGGAAGAGGAAGATAGTTTCAAATTCTTGGATCAAGAGCCCTTTACCTGCATCAATAATAATCGCTCTTGAAGAGCGATTATTTTCTTATTACTGATATTTTTGTTTTTAAGACACCAGCTACCTCCCATCGAGTTAGGGTGACCCAGATAAGGAAACACATTTACCGTCACTAATTCAAGTTATTTTGTACACAGACATAATTTAAAAGAACCTCCAAACATAAATATATCGCCACTCCATCAAAGTTGGGATGTTGCTGGAAATATTCCTACATCCAGGACTCAAATCCAGCTAACCTGTTACCTTCAAGTCTTTGATAAATGTTACCTTGTTCACGCTCCATCAATACGTCGAGTTATAAAAATCACTTGTCCACTCACTCGAATCAGCTAAATATAATTAATGGCTCTCATGATTATTATTACAATCAAAACAAAGCGCTAAACCCACAAGGGCCATACTACGGTTCTCATATTGTAAAGCAAAACAGGGGGATTATTATAATCATGGGGGAGCGCTAAACCTGTAGGATTATACAGCACCTGTTGCGGGGGGATGGAAGGTATTCAGGCTCAATTCAGGGAAATGAAGCACAGATCAAATTCCCTAGACCAAGAGCCCCTCACCTGCGTCAAGGAAACTCCTTTGAGGAGAGAACAAGGGGAAAATTCTTGGGTCAATGTCTTGATAGCAACTTGAAACTCAACACTTGCATCCAGTACATAACGGTAGTCTCCAAATCAGTGGGCATCCTCTCTAATTATTATTATTGTAATCACAACTAAGAGCTAAACCCACAAGTCATACAATGCTGCAGGGTAGGGCATGCTAACGGTTTAATATACTTGATCTGAGACTAACGAAGGTGGAGAGTATAACAGAGGCAGAGTTAGTAGCGGTGGTGAGGAGTGCTAAGAAGTATATAATCAAAGGTTGTGTCACAATCTTGCTGTCAAAAAGTCAAAGACGGAATCAGTCAAATTATTATCAAAAAGAAGCGCTTAACCTGCAAAGGTCATACAGTGCTGTCATCCTATCTAGGTTACTAAATACGTATCACAAACAGCACCACAGGTATGGACCATTGGTTAAGCACAGTGGTCTGCAATTTTATTGAAAATCCAACGCAAGGCCTTGATTTTTTGTAGTTATTAATTGGCACTGTAGTGAAAACTGATACCATGAGAAGTGGCATGGTTCACCTATTTTTTATATTGCAGATTAGTGTTAAAAAGTACATATATTTTTTTTAAATAGCTGTCTCTACATGGTGCTACTTACCATGATACCTTTCTAGGTGCTGGTGTTCAGTGATATTCGTACTCTAGACTAATTGTGTATTGTATTATAATAATAAAGGGGGAAGCGCTAAACCCATAGGATTGTGCAGCGCCTGTGGGGGGAATCGAAGGTATTCAGGCTTAATTCAGGGAATTGAAACACAGGCCCAATTCCCTAGATCAAGAGCCCCTCACCAGCGTCATGGAACCTTCCTTGAGGGGGGAGGGGTATTGTATTATATAAAACCTTATACAGATGTAATAATCATAACCTTGGGCATAAAAATTCCAACCACACAACAGTGCGAAAAACTATTGTCAAAGACCTGGGAGTGATCACGTCAGAAGATCTCACCTTCAATGACCATAACATTGTATCAATCGCATCTGCTAGAAAAATGACAGGATGGATAATGCGAACCTTCAAAACCAGGGATGCCAAGCCCATGATAACACTTTCAGGTCGCTTGTTCTATCTATGCTGCAATACTGCTGCACACTAAGAGCACCTTTCAAGGCAGGTGAAATTGCTGACCTAGAAAATGTACAGAGAACCTTCACGGCACGCATAACTGTGACAAAACACCTCAACTACTGGGAACACTTGAAGTTCCTCAACCTGAACTTCCTAGAATGCAGGCAGTAGAGATACATGATTATATACACTTGGAAAATCCTAGGGGGATTAGTACCAAACTTGCACACGAAAATCACTCTCTATGAAAGCAAGACTCGGAAGGAGATGCAACATTCCCCCAATGAAAAGCAGGGATGCCACTAGCACGATAAGAGAACACAGTAAGTGTCAGGGCCCAAGACTGTTCAACTGCCTCCCAGCATACAAAAGAATTGCCAATAGACCCCTGGCTGTCTTCAAGAAGTCACTGGACAGGCACCTCAAGTCAGTACCTGACCAGCCGGGCTGTGGTTCGTACGTCGGGTTGCATGTGGCCAACAGTAACAGCCTGGTTAATCAGGCCCTGATCCACCATGAGGCCTGGTCACAGACTGGGCTGCGGGGGCGTTCACCCCCGGAACTCTCTCCAGGTATACTCCAGGTAGTAACGTATAATTAGTAAACCTGAGTAATTCAGAAGAGGTGGTTACAGCCTTTCATATTTTAAAAGGTCTAGGCCGCTAAGGGCTAGAAGAGCTTTATATGGAAGCTGGAGAGTCTGTGTAAATGGACAAGAGCAAAACACAAGAGTAAGGGGCGGTCTGTTGCATTCATGGATTCAGAAAGGGCCCATGATAGAATAGAATGGGTGGTCATGTGGCGGATGTTGCAAATGTATAAAATATAAGGTTAAGATTATTATAATAATCATGGGGGAGCGCTAAACCCATAGGATTATACAGCGCATGTGGGGAAGGGAGGTATTCAGGCTCAGTTCAGGGAACCGGAGCACAGATCCAATTCCATAGATCAAGAGCACCTCACCAACATAAAAGAACCTCCCTTGAGGGGTATGAGGTTATTAAGAGTTATTTATGCAGAGTGAGGCTTATTTAGGGCATGTAGGAGGGAGGGGGACTCTTTCTCAGTAAGAAGAAAACTAGACAGGCATGACTGGTCACCATAATTGGTTAACATAGTTATAGATGGGGATGTAAAAATAAACACTAGTGTTTATTTAGATACCCAAGAGTTGCACATGTGTCTAATTTATCAACATGTCGGTTCTCTGAACCATTCATCTACAAACACTAGTGTGTTGGCAAGGGGTGTGGGATTGAAAGGTGTTGGATTTGATACAAAGTAGGACTTATCCTAGGTGCTCCTTGCTGATGACAGTTTCTTTTAGGAGATTCCAAATTATCAAAAAGAAATGCTAAACCCAGCGCTGCAGGGCAGGTAAGGATGTGAGGGTATGGGTAGCAAGATTTGAGAGAGATGATTAGTAGGTTATGGAGTACAGCGGGTCACTGGATTGTGCAGGGGTAAAGGGTAGCAAGAGATTGAGGTAGAAAGGGCTGAGGGGAGTGCTAAAGGTATTATCGTAAGAGCTTTTGGAGTAAATCAGCTGCTGTCAAAAAGTCAATGAGAGAGTCTGGATTAAAGGAGGGTCCATTAGCAAGAAGGGAAGGTAAAGAGAGAGCAGCAGAGTGGAGATGACGTTGGAGGTAAATTCTGTGTGCCCGTTGATAGTGTGGGCAGTCCAACAGAATGTGGCTAACAGATACTGGAACCTGACAATTCTCACAGAGAGGAACAGAGCGCCTCTCCATGAGATACCCATGAGTAAGACGAGTGTGGCTGATGCGAAGGCGGGAGAGAGTGGTCTCCCAACCTCGACACTGATGACAAGAAGATAGCCAGTAACCTATACTCGGTTTAATTGAATGAAGTATGTTATAGAGCAGATCAGACCAACGTTGTTGCCAACGGGTGCGAAGGTGGGTAGCAATTACAGCAAAATAGTCCATGAATGGAACACCTCTATATGAAACTGGGACCGCGCAGCAGTGTCCGCCTGTTCATTGCCCTGTACCTCGACATGACCAGGGACCCAACAAAAAACAATATCTTTGTGCTTGAAGAGCGAAGGTAGGCGAAGAGAAAAGGGACGGAGTAAACAGGGGTGACGAACAAATAAAGAACTGCTAACATCCGTGACTAACCTATATATGGAAAGATTGAGGTCATGAGAGTGAACATAATATCAAAGGCAATGAGCATTGTGGCAATCGGTCAAGGATGGAATATTCGTCACTGCATAGAGGCTCTCAACAGGCGAAGAGTGAAAAGTACTGAGGCATAAATGTAATCCCTGGTGATGGATGGGATCAAAGCTGGAAAGAGTTGCAGGAGAGGCCGCTGAATATATCTGGTTGCCATAATCAAGCTTTGATAAAATTAGGGCTGAATGTAGTTGAAAGAGAGTTCTACAATCAGCCCCCTCATGTGTTTTAAGGAGGTTCAGGCATCTATGACAAGTTGCCATCAGAGATGATGTGAGGTTTCCAGGATAACCTACGGTCAAACAGAAGGCCGAGAAACCTGACCGTATCACGTTCTGGGATACGCAAACCATATAGGTACAATAAATTTTCTGACAACATAACGTCTAGAGAAAGTAATTTGGTGTGTTTTAGTACTAGAAAATTTAACCCCATGAGTAGTGGCCCAATTGGAAACACAGTTGACTGCATGCTGGAGAGAAACTGCAATGAGGTGACAGCACCTGCACAAGCTATAGCAAAGTCATCAACATTGAGTGATGACCAAATATTAGATGGAAGAATAGATGCCAGGTCATTTATAGCAAGGAGAAAAAGTGTTGTGCTCTGAACACACCCCTGAGGGACACCTTCAGCTTGGACAAAGTCCAGGGACAGCATACCATTAACCCAAACACAAAAATGTCTCTCAGATAAGAAGTTCCTAAGAAAAAAATGGCAGACTGCCTCTGAGGCCTAAGGAGTGGGCCTGGGCCAAGACATTATATCTCCAAGTTGTGTCATATGCCTTCTCAAGGTCAAAAAAGATGGCGGTAACAGAGTGATTATTGACAAAAGCATTACAAAAGAAGGGGTCAATAGTAGAACGGCCCTTACAAAAGCCATATTGACTAGTGGAGAGACTATTGTGTGTCTTTAAATACCACATCAAACATCTATTTACCAGACACTCCACCTAGCAAACTGCACTGGTAAGAGCAATGGGATGATAGTGGGAGGCATCATGTCCTGTAGTACCCGGTTTACAAAAAGGGAAAACAATGGCAGATTTCCACAGCTGGGGAAGAACTCCTTACGATCAAATAAAATTAAAGAGTCATAAGAGGACAGCAAGGGCTGACTGAGGTTAATGCTGGAGCATACGAATATGAATGCCATCAGGCCCAGCTGCCGATGATTGGGAAGCGGAGAATGTTGCCTCCAGTTCCAGAAGTGTAAAAGGCACATTATAAGACTCTTCTCTGATAGAAGAAAAGTCTAAGGGCTTAAACTCTCTGGCAGACTTGGAGGAACGAAATGAGGGACATAGATGGAGCCCCTGATACTGACAAGGTGATTACCAATTTCGGTGGCAACAAAAAGATGGTTTGCTATAGCGACACCGGCAATCCGAAGAATGGGAGCATATTTGCCACTCAGTTTCCGTATTTTTTTCCAAACTGCACTCATAGAGGAAGCTGAAGTGATGGCAGAAACATAATCCCATCAGCAAGTGTGTTTAGTGTCACAGATGACATGGCGGATGACCGCTCTCTTCTCCATAAAATCAAGGAGTTGCTCTGTGGTTATACTGTACCGATACCTGCCCCATGCTGCATGCTTCGAACATACTGCCCAAGCACAAGCAGGAGACCACCAAGACATGCACCTCTGAGTATGCCTGCCCAAGGTTTGGGGTACAGAATGTGAAACTGCAGTTAAAACTGAGGTTGAGGTGTAAAAGCTCATTAATGGAGGATGGAGAAGGATTTGACATGAGTAAAGGTCCCAATTCGCTCGGTCAAATTGCCAGCATGGGCTACAAGGAGGTGGTGAATACGAAGAAGGATGATTGGAAAATGATCGCTGTCATGCAAGTCCAGGAGGACAGATCAGGTAAAGTCTAGTGCAGTTGAGGAAGAGCAAACTGAGAGATTGATGTGAGAGAGAGAATGAGTACAAGGCTCAAAATGGGTGGGAGTACTTGTATTTAAAATATGGAAGGGTAGAGAAGAAAAGCCATGGGAGTCACGGCAAGACCTCCCCAGAGGAAAGGTTGAGCATTAAAACTGCCAAATATCAGAAGGGGTGGCAGTAAGGAAGAAACCAGAAATGCTACATCCAGGATTGATAATGTTTGAGAAGGAGATAGATACAAAAAACAGATTGTATACCACTTAAGTGGATGCAGGCTGCAGTGTAATGCAGCGAAGTACGAACAAAGAGCTGATGGTATCGAATACAGGTGTGTATAAGACATGCACTTTCATTGAAGGTTCCATCGGGAACAGGATCCGATGAATATAGTAAAACATAGCCCATGATGGGATGGATAAGAGCAGAGGGTAATTTGGGTTCTTGTAAACAAACACAAACAGGCGAAAACTGGGAGAGCAACACCTGAAGCTAACCTCGGTTACATCCGAGGCCATGGATGTTCCACTGTAAATAAGCCATGATATGCGAAGAGAAAGATACAAGAAATCTGAAGGCAGAGGTATCTATGGACTAGAAGGGTTAGGAAAGTCCACATGTGGAGGCAGTGGAGGATTGGGACACGCGAAGAAAGGAGTTGTACAAATGGAGAAGAGTGAAGAAGAAAAGGAGGTGGATCGGTGTCCATCAATGATCTAGTCTCCTCAATATATTCGGAGACAGCTTGAGAAAAAACTTGGAAGGGGACAGGGAAGGAAGGTACTGTAAAAGGATGACGAACCTCCACACTCACAACAGAGCCAGTAAGAGGTGAAGAACCAGGTACAGAGACTGGAAAGAAAAAAATGTGCAGGTTCTCACCTCTTCACCTTCTCACTTGTTTCTATGTCTACAAGACCTCGTACAACAACTCCTCCCCACCGCCCCTCTACTTCTCCAAAATCCAAAAAAAAACCATTGTTAAAATCTCCTTTAACCCCTCTCTTTTTTTTTTTTTTAAAGAAGGGAAAGGGGTTAAAGGAGATTTTAATAATGGGGATTTTCTGGACTTCAGAGAAGTAGAGGGGTGGTGGGGAGCAGTTGCTGTACGAGGTCTTGTAGGCACAGAAACTCGAGTGAGAAGAAGAGGTGAGAACAGAATGAGGTGGTGAGGTAGGGGCCTCTGAGTCCAGGATTGCAAAAGAATTAGAGACGGGTGAGTGTGAAAGGGGTGACCACAGAAGAGGCTGTGAAAGTTGAGACACCAGAGGTGGGGGGTTGTTTAGTAACTAGAGAATAAGACAAATGGGGAAGTCTGCCATGGAGGCATAGATGAGAGACTGCCATAGCATAAGGAAATTATTATTATTATAATCAAAAAGAAGCGCTAAGCCACAAGGGCTATACAGCGCTGCAGGGCAGGAAGTGAGGGCATCAGGTGGCAAAAGGGAGATGGATGAGTAATAGGTTACGGATAACAGCAGGGCAGTGGATGGTGAAAGGGTAAAGGGCAGCAAGAGACTGAACTAGAAAGGGCTGAGGGGAGTGCAAAAGGTATCATCAGAGTTTGTGGAGTAAATCAGTCGTTGTCAAGAAGTCAATGAGAGAGTCAGGATTAAAGGAGGGTCCATCAGCAAGAAGGGAAGGTAAAGAGAGTGTAGTAGAACAAAGATGACGTTGGAGGTAAATTCTGCGTGCTCGTTTTTAGAGGGCAGTCTAACAGAATGTGGCTAATCGATACTGGAACAGGGTGCCTCTCCATGAGATACCCATGAGTAAGACGAGTGTGGCCAATGCAAAGGCGGGAGAGAGTGGTCTCCCAACCTCGGCACTGATGACAAGAAGACGGCCAGTAACCTATGCTCGGTTTAATAGAATGAAGTTTGTTACCGAGCAGAGTTGACCAACGTTGTTGCCAACGGGTGTGAAGGTGGGTAGCTATTCCAGCAAAATAGTCCAGAAATGGAACACCTCTATAGGAAATTGGTAGGTCATGTACTGCTGACCGCGCAGCAGTGTCTGCCTATTCATTGCCCTGTACGTCGACATGACCAGGGACCCAACAAAAAACAATATCTTTATGCTTGGTAGAGATACGGCGTAGCCAAAGTTGGATACAGAGAACTAGGGGGTGAATGTATCAAATTTCGTACAGCCTGTAGAGCACTAAGGGAGTCTGAGACTACCACAAATGATGACACAGGCATAGATGCGATACGAATAAGTGCTGCAAGAATGGCATACAATTCAGCAGTAAAAATGCTAGCCGAAGATAGTAAATGCCCTCGCACGACGCTGTCCGGAAACACTGCTGCAAATCCGACACCGTCTGAAGACTTAGAGCCATCTGTGTACACAGCGATGGCATGAGAATGAGAGTGGAAGTGATCAAGAAAAAAAGAGCGGGAAGTCACCATAGGCAGTTGGACTTTCGAGCAAGGGAGTGAGAAAGAACAGACCCGAACAGCTGGAACTTCCCAGGGGGGTAGGGAAAAGTGAGATGCTACATGAACATATAAAGGTGGTAACTGAAGGGAAGACAAGAGCGAATGTAGGCGAAGAGAAAAGGGACGGAGCAAACATGGGCGGCGAACAAATAAAGAATGCCTACTAATATCAGCGACCATTCTATAAATGGAAGGATTGTGGAGATCGTGAGAGCGTACATAGTAGCGAAGGCAATGGGCATCACGGTGATCAGACAAGGATGGAACATTCGCTTCTGCATAGAGGCTCTCAACAGGGGAAGAGCGAAAAGCACCAAGGTATAAACGTAATCCTTGGTGATGGATGGGGTTAAGGCTAGAGAGAGTAGCAGGAGAGGCCGCTGAATAAATCTGGTCACCATAATCGAGTTTCGATAAAACGAGGGCTGAATGTAGGCGAAGCAGAGTTCGATGATCAGCTCCCCAGGAAAGATGAGCAAGGGTTTTAAGAAGGTTTAGCCGGCTGTGACAAGTTGCCTTCAGAGAGGTAATGTGAGGCTTCCAGGATAACCTACGGTCAAAGAGAAGGCCTAGAAACCTGACTGTATCACGTTCGGGGATACGAGAGCCATTGAGATACTAAGGATGATCGGAGATGACAGAGCGTGTAGTGAAAGTAATTTGGTGAGTTTTGGTATTGGAAAATTTAAACCCATGCGTGGTGGCCCAAGTGGAAACACGGTTGACCGCATGCTGGAGAGAAACTGCAATGAGATGACAGTCAGCGCCTGCACAAGCAATAGTGAAGTCATCAACATAGAGTGATGACCAAATATTGGGTGGAAGAACAGAGGCCAAATCATTTACAGCAAGGAGAAAAAGTGTTGTGCTCAGAACACATCCCTGAGGGACACCTTCAGCTTGGACAAAGTCCGGGGAAAGCACATTATTGACTCGAACACGGAAGTGTCTGTCAGTTAAAAAGTTCTTAAGGAAGGATGGTAGATTGCCTCGGAGGCCTAAGGAGTGGGCTTGGGCCAAAATATTACGTATACCTCCAAGTTGTGTCATATGCCTTCTCAAGTTCAAAAAATATGGCAATAACTGAGTGATTATTTGCAAAGGCATTACGAACATACGTATCCAAGCGTAGTAAGGGGTCTATGGTAGAACGGCCCTTACGAAAGCCATATTGACTAGCAGAGAGACTGTTGTGTGTCTCTAAATACCACATTAAACGGCGATTTACCAGACGTTCCAGCACTTTGCAAACTGCACTAGTAAGAGAGATGGGACGATAGTGGGAGGCATCATGTCCTGTAGTACCCGGCTTGCGGAAAGGGAGAACAATGGCAGATTTCCACAGCTGGGGAAGAACTCCTTGTGCCCAAATAAGATTGAAGAGGTGTAAGAGGACTACAAGGGCTGACTGATGTAAATGTTGTAACATACGAATATGAATGTCGTCAGGTCCAGCTGCCGATGATCGGCAAGCTGAGTGTGTTGCCTCCAGTTCCTGAAGTGTAAAAGGCACATTATACTGTTCTTCTCTGAGAGAAGAAAAGTCCAAGGGTACTAACTCTCTGGCAGACTTTGAGGAAAGAAACAAGGGGCATAGATGGAGCCCCCGGGAAATACGGACCAGATGAGTGCCAATTTCAGTGGCAACATCAAGAGGGTTTGCTACATCAATACCGACCAGTAGAACAGGAGCCGGGTCAGGAGAGTATTTACCACTCAATTTCCTCACTTTTTTCCAGACTGCACTCATAGAGGAAGCAGAGGTGGTGGTGGAAACATAGTCTCGCCAGCAAGTGCGTTTAGCATCACGGATGACACGGCGAGTGATCGCACGCTTCTGCTTAAAATCAAGAAGTCTCTCATTGGTTCTATTGTATCGGTACCTGCCCCATGCAGCGCGTTTCAAACATACTGCACGAGCACAAGCAGACCACCAAGGCACGCACTTCTGAGAATGCTTGCCTGAGGTTTGGGGTAGAGAATGAGAAGCTGCGGTATAAACTGACATCGAGAAGAGGTGTAGAAGCTCATCAATGGAGGATGAAGAAGGAACCTCACTAAAAGCAGTGAGCTGCGAGTAAAGGTCCCAATTTGCCTGATCAAATTACCAGCGAGGGCTACGGAAAGGTGGTGAATATGAAGGAGAAGTAAGAATGATTGGAAAATGATCACTGTCATGTAAGTCCGGTAGAACAGACCAGGTGAAGTCTAGTGCAGTGGAGGAAGAGCAGACTGACAGATTGATGCAAGAGAGAGTATGAGTACGAGGATCAAAATGGGTGGGAGTACCCGTATTTAAAATATGGAGGGGGTGAGAGGCGAGAAAAGCCTCCAACTGGATGCCACGTGAGTCACAATGAGACCCATCCCCAGAGGAAATGGTGGGCGTTAAAATCACCAAGTAACAGAAGTGGTGGTGGCAAGGATGAAACAAGAAAGGCAAAGTTTGGGATAGAAAATGCTCGAGAAGGAGAGAGATATAAAGAACATATTGTAAACCACTTATTCAAGTGGATACAGGCTGCAGTGTAATGCAGCAAGGTATGGACAAATAGATGACAGTACGGAATATCATTGTGTAGAAGAAGGGCACTTTCATTAAAGGTCCCATCTGAGAAAGGATCCGAAGAATACAATAAATTATAGCCTGAGATAGGTTGGAAAACAGCTGAGTGTAATTTTGGCTCTTGTAAGCAAGCACCAACAGGGGAAAACCTGGAAAGCAACATCTGAAGCTCACCCCGATTACCCCTGAGGCCGCAGATATTCCACTGTAAATAGGCCATGACTGGCGATGAAGAAAATACCAGGAATCCGTAGGGAAAGGCACCTACGGACTAGAGGGGTTAGAAAAGTCAACGCGTGGTGGCATTGGAAGACGTTCAAGCAGCGAAGGAACGGAGCGTTGCGAAGAATGGGGTTGTGAAGATGGAGGAGAGGGAAGAGAAGGAACAGGAAGTGAATCAGTGTCCATTGAAGATTTAGTCTCTGCAATATATTCTGAAATGGCTTCAATGGTTTTCTGAAACTCAAAGATGTATGTGGAGACCTATTGGAGATAGAAGGGGGAGGGTGAGTAAAGATTGGGACAGTAATGGACTGTACCAAAGTAAAGGGGGACAAAAGAGTGTAAGGGACTGGAGATGAAGTGTGGGGGAGGGACAGAAGAGGCAGAAAAATGGAGGTGGCAGAAGAGGGAGAAACTTGGGAGGGGGACGGGGGTGGAAGGCATAGTACGAGGAGGAGGGTGAATCTCCACACTTGTAATAGAGCCAGAGAGAGGGGAAGAACTAGGCACAGAGACTGGAAAGGTAAAGTGTGGAGGTGGAAGAAGGGAAGGAAGGGGCAAAGAAGATTTGAGCAATGTGGATTTTTTGGACTTCTGAGAAGTAGAGGGGCGATTGGTATTAGGTGTCGTACGAGGTCTTGTCGATACTGGGGCTTGTGAGGAAGGACGCGAAGATGTGAGAACAGACTGAGTTGTAGTCGGGACGTCAGAGCCAAGGACAGCAAAAGGATTAGATGCCAGAGTGGCTATGGGAGGGGTAACAACAGAGGAGGCTGCAGAAGATGGGACCCCAGAAGTGGGGGGATGTTTTGAAACACGAGATTAAGAAACACGGGGTAGTATCCCTTGGAGGCGGAGATGAGTAACTGCCATAGCATAAGGGAGACCTGCCTCTTTGAGGCAACGGATTTCACGTTCATTTAAGTAGACCGGGCAATGGCGGGAGTATGAAGGGTGAGCTTCATTACAATTAAGGCAAGATGGAGGTTGACTACAAGATGTATTAGAATGGTCGTCGGCACCACAGACTGGGCATTCGGCTATAGATCTGCAATATTTCGCTGGGTGACCAAAACGCCAGAAATTTCTACTGTTGCGGTGTAGGTATCACCTTTCGAACTTGTAACCAATGTCCCGCGACACATACAGAGGACGGGAGTTCTCGGCTGTCAAAAGTTAAACGAGCCACATTGCAAGAGTAACGTCTCAGCCCACGGGCAGGAAGGACATAAGTGTCTACGTACTTTGATGATTGGGAGATCCTGGAGTTCCAGCTGTTCAAAAATGTCATTGCCACATGACTGGAAATTCTGTTGGACTATGGTATGGGGCAGAATGACAGTATCACTACAAGAATTGAGAGAAAGATGTTTTTCAATAGTGATAGTAGTATCGATATTCGAAAGGAGAGAAAGATCATGAGCTTGGGTAGCATTCTGGACAGTGACGATGCGCGTACCGCTCTTGAGAGCATAAAATGAAATATCTCTGCCAACATGACGCAGGAGCGCTTTGCCAATACTATGGTCAGAAAGATAGGCAGAAGAAGTCGGTCTTAAAGTAAAGAATTGAGTCCATTGTGTGGTCCGAAACTGAGCGTGGAGAGGGAGTGCATGATGTGTCGGTCTTTTCCGAGTAGAATGGGAAGGTAACGAAGGAGCATCATCAGGAGATTGACATTGGCATTTAGGAGTAGGACCAGAGTTGGTCCGGCATGAAATGGGCTGGCGATTCGAAAATTGCCATACCGTAGAGGGAGAGGCCGGAAGCATAGTCAAAGGAGAGCGGAGGTCAGACAAATCGAAGGAGTCAGTCGAAGCCCCGGTACCTGAAGCGGGTGAGGAAACTGCACCAGCAAGAGGTACAGGGGCATCAGGAGTGTCCAAAGGGAGGGTCTAAAACAAGGCAGGGTCAGATGGGGTGCGGTATCAAGAAGGGGCCCGGGGGTAGTGGGTTCATGGATTGGGTTCTCCATGGTTAGGTTACTCCTTTGCTTTTTGTTTTTAAGAAAAAAAAGAAAATAAAATAAAATAAAAATAAAAAAAAAAGAATAAAAAAAGGGGGGAGCGGGGAGGAATAGTTCCCAGGAGGAATGAAGGGGCCGGAAATCTCCCTCCGCGCCCAAGAGGACCTCCGCGCCCAAGAGGACCTCAGCACCGCTAGTAGCGCAGATGCAGCATGGAACCCGTGCCATACCCTACCCTTCATGCCAGTAAACCAGCAATCCGGGATAGCAACCTCACATCTGCCGAGTTACCTCGGTGGACAAAAGAGAGGGCGGCCGGATATCCGCCACAAAGCATACCTCCTTCGGCCACCACCCCCGGAATCCGAAAGGTGGCTTCCAGAGATACACTCGTCGCCCGAAAGACACCTAAAGCTACTCCAGGATACCGGAGAGGGATCGGGACATCCCCAGGCGATCCAGATTCCAAGGCAAACTATGCCACCGTCAAGAACCTCAACGGAATGGGATGGACCCCGGTATCCTTTCCCCTACCTAGGAACTAGCATGCCTGTGGGAGAAATCCCAAAGGCCAAAAAGAGGAAGGGCAAAAGGGAGGGGTGGGGAGGAGGAGGAGGAAAGGAAAAAGGGGAGGATGGGATAGGGAGGGGGTTTTTGGGGGGTAATTAGGTTCGGTCTGAGGAAGGAGACCGACAGGTCTGATTCCTCAGACCAAGAGCCTCTTCACCACAACAAGGAGCCCCCCCTTGAAGAGGAGCATAAGGAAAGCCTTCTGCCTCTGAGACCGGATTTCTCACTCATTTAAGTAAACTTGGCAACGGCCATAGTAAGATGGAGGGAGGTAGACTATGAGATGTACTGGTATGGTCAACGGCACCACAGACTGGGCACTCGGCCATGGACCTGCAATATTTCCTGGGATGACCAAAACGCTAGCAATTTCTACACTGTTGCGGCGTAGGGATCACCTTTGGAACTTGTAAACGGTGTCCCACAATATAAACCTGAGGCCAGAAGCTCATGGCAGTCAAAAATTAAGCAAGCTACATTGCAAGGGTAGAGTCTCCACCTGCAGGCAGGGAGGACATAAGTGTTTACTTCGAGGATTGGGAGGTCTTGGAGCTCAAGCTATTCCAGAATGTCTGGAAATTCCACTGGTATGAGGTAGAATGACAGTACACCTACAAAAATTGACAGAATGACATGTTTCAATAGTACAGGAATAGCATCTAAGGTTGTAAGGAGAGAGAGTGCAAGCTTGGCTAGCATCTGTACCATGACAATGCGTGCACTGTTCTTGAGAGCACGAAAGGATATATCTCGACCAACATGGTATAGGAGCGCCCTGCTAATACTATGATCGGAGTCAGGAGAAGTCGGTCGCAGAGTAAAAAACTTAGTCCATCGTGTATTTTGAAACACAGTGCGTAAGGGGAGTGAGTGTCATGCTGGTCTTTTCTGAGCAGAGTGAGAAGGAAGCAATGGAGTATCATCAGTTAATGGTCTTTGGTCCCACACCTGAATGCCAGAGTTGGTCCAACGTGGGACAGGTAGACAATCTGAAAATCATTGCACTGTCGAGGGAGAAGCCGGAAGCATGGTCGAAGAAGTGTGGAGGTCTGATGTATCAAAGGAGTCAGGCGAAACCCTGGTTCCTAGAGCGGGTGATGAAATGGTACCACTTAGGGCATTAGAAATGCCCTAAGTGGTTAAATAATGAGGTAGGGCCAGAACAGGGTGTGGCAGCAGAAAGAGGCCCAGGAGGAGCTGGTTCATGGGTTAGGGACTCCATTGTCAGGTCACGTTTTTTTTTTTTTTTTTTAGAAAAAAAGGGGGGGGGATGTGGAAGGATAGCTCCTAGGAAAGAAAGGGCCGTAAATCCCCTTCCACGCCCAAGAGGACCCCAACACCGCTAGTGCAGATGCGGCACGAAACCCGTGCCATACCCTACACTTCATGCCAGTAAACCAGCAATCTGGGATAGCAACCTCACATCTACCAAGCCACCTTGGTGGACAAAAGACAGGGCAGCCAGATACCCGTCATTACCCCCCAGAATCCAAAAGGCCACCTCCAGAGATACACCTGTCACCTGAAAGACACCCAAAGCCACCCCCCGGGAGACCAGAGAGGGATTGGGACATCCCAGGTCATCCAGATTCCATGGCAAGCTACACCATCATCGTGGACCTCAACGGAATGGGATGGACCATGGTACCCTTTCCCCTGCCTAGAAACTAGAGTGCTTCTGGGAAGAATCCCAAAGACTGGGGATAGGGGAGGGATGGGGAGGATAGGATAAGGAAGTGGGGATTGGGGGGTAATTAGGTTCGGTGTAAGGAAGAAGACTAAAAGGTCCAATTCCTCACACCAATAGCCTCTTTACTGCAACAAGAAGCTCCCCCTTAAAGAGGCTCCTAGTGAGGAAATTAGACATTAGTACCAAATATTTGGCCTAAGTTGGGCAGTGCAAACATACTATCCATGTTATCTTACAATATAATCCTACAATAAAATGTATAGAATTTTAAAAAGCACCAACAAAAATCTTTTTATTAGTCTCAAGAAATCCTTCAAATCAAAATGGAGAATCTCAAATGTTTATAAAACTTGAAAACCAACATAAAAACAGCATACAGATTTTCAGTTTTTCTCAATCCGTGCACTTCTGGAATTGCTGGCATGTCAAAAATTAAAGAACTGCACAACATTTTAATGTCACATTCTAATAAAATACATTTGTTGCAATTAGGAAGAACATGACAATTCCACTTGAACTAATCCTGCCTGCACTTCAAGTAACGTGTTGTCACTTTATCATGCTCACTGAAAAATAAAGAACAAATATTAGTAAAATAATATACAATCTATTTAACCCAATATTATTTCTTCAGCCTTAAAAAATTATAGTGTAAACTTATCTTAGTCGATACGAACCAGTGATAAACAAGAAAAAATCACTAACATGAATAACAAATTGTGTAAGGAGTATTAGGGAACAAACTGAAACACTAAAAGTCAAACAAAATAATACTTACATAATATGAACAACAGCTCCCCATCCTGAGAGTGCATCACGATCAAAGGCATTTACGAGTGACTGACTGATGCACTCAAACAAATCCTCAGGTTCCATATCCTCGCGCCATGTGGTCTCGCACATGCCTGAAAAAGTTTAAAACACTGATACAAAATGACAATTGGAATTACTATTTAAATAAACCACTTTTTCTTTGTTAATTTTTCCTTGTTTCTTTTAATAACCTTTAACCATTATAGCAAATTTCCTTTAAAATTACCTAGCATTAAGTCACGTGTCAATAACCTCTCTACTTGGCATCGACATTTCCAACATTCATGAGGTTATGACTAATTATGTACACCAAGAGCTATATCACATGATGGCACAGTACCAGTGGTACTAACAAAATCTACGGTAAACTAAAACATCACAAATGGTAAGTCCTCCATCCTATTTGCAAACATTCAGGATTGGAAAGTAAATAAAAAAGGCAAATTATTAGAAAATGCAATTTTTTACAGAACATATACAAGAGATATTTTGGATGCTGAGATAATAAAAAGCTATATTTATAGATGTGACAGAGAAAATATGTCACAATGAGGAAAAGGACTATGTGAAAGACCTATTTTGTTGCACAGAACCAGTGAATTCATCAAATAATACAGCAGAAGTTCTAGGAATTAACATGGAAAATAGGAATCTAGTTCTTATCATTGTATGTATATATAAATCAATATCAGCAATGTCTGAAGAATTCAAGGATCAGATAAGGCAAATAGATAGCTGCCTAGAAAGTCCTGAAAACAAAACAAAAAAAATTATCCTCCTGGGACTCTTCAACTTTCCAAATATGAAATGAAAGATAGTAAGTCACAGGATTTCTGTGTAAACCATAAGCAAGCATTCCTGGGTATGGTGTTTTAGCTGATAAACAGGAAAAAATGTTGATTTTTGGCATGTGATGATGGATTAAAAAAGGAGAGCAAGTACTATACATATATATAAGGTGGACCCAAGCATACCGTTGGCATCATATAACGTTAAATCCACATACCGATACATTTTATCGCTAAGATTTTGCCTCGCATACCGCTAAAAAACCCGCTCAACGCTATTCGTCCGAGACGCGTCTATGTGAGGCCTGAGCCAGCCTCACATGTTCCGCCGGTGGCATTGTTTACAAGCCAGCCTCCGCGGTAACATCCAAGCATACAATCGGAACATTTCATATTAGTACAGCGATTTTGGTGATTTTATCTGCAACATAAGTGACCATGGGCCCCAAGAAAGCTTCTAGTGCCAACCTTGTGGTAAAAAGGGTGAGAAATATTATCGAAATACTGTGGTACCATGGTCAACTGCTGCTGCTGCTGCTGCTGCTGTAGCACCGTCAGCTGCTGTAGTACCGTCTGCTGCTGCTGTAGCACCGTCTGCTGCTGCTGCAGTAGCACCGTCAGCTGCTGCTGCTGTAGTACCGTCTGCTGCTGCTGTAGCACTGTCAGCTGCTGCTGCTGTAGCACTGTCAGCTGCTGCTGCTGTAGCACTGTCAGCTGCTGCTGCTGCTGCTACTGTAGCACCGTCAGCTGCTGCTGCTGTAGCACCGTCAGCTGCTGCTGTAGCACCGTCTGCTGCTGCTGTAGCACTGTCAGCTGCTGCTGCTGTAGCACCGTTGTTGGTGTGGCTTATTGAGAATACCAAGAAACAATTAACCCCAGAGGGTTATGCACCCAGGATAACCCAAAAAAGTCAGTGTCATTGAAGACTAACTTATTTCCATTGGGGTCCTTAATCTTGTCTCCCAAGATGCAACCCACACCAGTCGACTAACACCCAGGTGAACAGGGAAAAATGCCTGGAACTAGTGCTCATATTGGTGAATTTAAAGCCAGCAAAGGTTGGTTTGAAAGATTTAAGAATCGTAGTGGCATACACAGTGTGATAAGGCCTGTTCTGGAAGAAAATGCCAAACAGGACCTACAGTACTCAGGAGGAAAAGGCACTCCCAGGACACAGTGTCTCATCAGTCATTGCTGCATCTTCAATAAAGGTAAGTGTCATTTATTCTTCATTTAGTAGAGTAGTACATGCACAATATATATTGTGCATGTACTACTCTACTATTGTGCATGTATCCTTCTCTTTGTGTGTAGGAAATTGTATATTTCATGTGGTAAAATTTTTTTTTCATACTTTTGGGTGTCTTGCACGGATTAATTTGATTTCCATTATTTCTTATGGGGAAAATTCATTCGCATAACGATAATTTCACATAACACTGAGCTCTCAGGAACGGATTAATATCGTTATGCGGGGGTCCACTGTATATGGAAAGTCCTGGGGATGCAATTATTGAACAGGAGAAAGTTGTTCTAGTGGCTGTAAGCATACGATTTTTATTTTGGACTCTTTTCGAGCAGGAAATTTCCGAAAAGCGTAAAATTGGCCAAATGAGCACCTTCCAGGCACTAAATACTATAGTTTTGATAGTTAAATGACAAGTTTCTTGCGATCATTCAATGCTAGAAAAATAGGTGAAAACTGGATTGGTTTGAGCCCTGTTGCATAGAATTCTCCATGACATTCAACTTTGTACCTGCATAATTTCGAAGGTACTACATCAATCTTTTTTTATTTCCGGCACCATTACCTTTAGAAAAGCATTCTATACTGCTTTAGAAGATTATTCTTTTTTTAAATTATGACACAGAGCACTTAATTTGGGGCTTTGGACAGTTTAAAGGTTAAATGAGAGTGCACAAAATTTGGGTAAAGAAAAGTGCTGCAAGAAAAATCTCTAATAATTGCTCATCCCCTGCCAACAAAATGTTTGTAATCAATCATTTTAATTACCACTTTCATCAAATTGCTCACAAGTGTATTTTGTCCTGCTTATGCTTTTCCTGAACTATTCAATGAAACTTTTATATGAGCAAAGCATATTCATGAAGGAACACTTGGCTAAGTATACAAAAAACTGATCAACAATTCAGTTTAGTTCACATGTATTAAGGTATTCCTAATGATAACTGGACATTCTCTACCTTGTTTCTCTCTCTCTGAGGTCAATGCAAAAAAAAATGTCTTGCAGTAGTATATCATCAGTGGTTTAGCATCTCTTATTGTAAATCTTCTCTAATTCTAACTAATGTTGTCTTCTTGTAGTATATACTGAAGGCATATTTACCCAATTTTATCTTGACATCTTTCATATTCTTCTTACATAATGTGGCAACACTGGCCTTTCTGGATATGTTCATTTCAATGTATTTTAATTTCTTAGATCAAATAAGGATGGAATTCCTAACTCAACTTTTTTTAATGTGTACTCCCCACACAAACTATCATTTAAGTATTCACTTTTACGTATTTAGTGTCCACCAGTTCCGGTGGTTCTGGGCTACTGCTGTAAAGTGAATATTACTTTACAGTAGTTGAGTGACTCGAAGTAAAAACTATTATTCACAGGGATACATGTCACTGCGATAGCATAAAATTTCAGTAAGGATAAGAAAACTGTGTTGACCATTATGCAGAAAGCAGCTAATTTAGTCAATTTGTTTAGAGCTATGAATCATGGTGAAAAAAATTTGTATACAGTAGACCGTCATTTAGCATGAGTTTATTTGGCATGATACGGGTACAGCACGATTGAAGAGTTGCGGGCCAATTTTATGTAACACGTCATAAAATTAATTTAACATGGTTCAGTTTGCAAGAAGGAAAAAAAATCCCTTTTCCTCAAGCAGCCGCCTTGTTGTGGATCAGCTTGGGAGACCTCCCGCCAATCCCCTGCCACCCCCCCCGACACCACCCCACCATCCCAGCATTCGTACTTCATACATGTCCAGTTAGTTCCTCTTCTCTGCTACAAGCTGTGCTTGTGAATTGTGTTTTGATCTTTTAATTACTATATCTTGTATCTGCCAAGTAATCATGACACCCAGTAGGCATACCAGTATTGCTGAAAGTGGCAAGAAAAGGCATAAGCATTGAGTCTTAGAATTAATGAAGAAAACAAAGATATTAGACAAGAGATAACTGTAATGAAGTGTTACTTTGTACACACAAAAAGAGGTAAACATGAGTTTGTGTGACTTACAGACTTGACTGAACGACTTACTGACTTGACTAAATGACTTATTGAATGACATGACTGAATGACCTAAAGTTAGACACTCCAATACAACTATCGACTTCAGTACCAGAACCTCTACCATCCACCTCAGCCCAGTAGGGCCAAAGCATAACTCTCCACTATCTTCACAATCATTCACAAACACCAGCACCCACAATTTAAGGTAAGAAGTATTATTATTTCTGTTACATTTGTAGCCTTAACTAGTAAAAACAACATAATGCATCACAACAATGAACTACAATTACATATTCACTTTTATTTATGTAAGATGTGGAGGCCTAAAAACAAAAAGTTGTATGGCTTTTTAGGGCTCCCAGGAACGTAACCCTCTTTTTCCAATAAGTTCTTCAGTTCATCTAACACAGTTTTACCTAACACGGCATTTTCAGGAACGTAACTATAGTGTTAAATGACAGTCTACTGTATATACAACATCATCAATTTCCTCAGAGGATATGAAAATGCTTTAACTGCTCATTGCTGATGCAGAAACTTGATTAACTTCATCTATGATGACAAAGTACTGTATACCCCACTTCTCACACCCAGAGATGTGAAAATGTGATTAATACAATGAAAGTATTTCCCCTTTACCCCTGCCTTATGGCCCACGTTCACTTATGGCTGGTAATATATAGTAAGCTACTTTACCCTTGGAGGGTGGGTTCCATTGGTCTACGGCATTGAAGTCAGGGTCAGTCCCGTAGTTCTATGCCATGAGCTCGGCTCACTCAGATAAGCTGTGAGTGATAAATTTGGGCCTAGATATGAGAGAATGGGTCTGTGCAGTAAGACTGCACCATATAAAACGAAATCCTGCAGCAATCACTGCATAAGGGGTGTATTTATGTATGGTTTTTACGGTTGTATTCTTGGTTTCTTGGTTTTATTTCATAGAATGGAAGATATATTACAGAAATAGAGATTATTTTGACTAGTTTCAAGACTGAAAGAAACTTGAAACTGAGCTCAAAGTAGCAGAAAATGTTTGATTTTTGTCGATATTCCAGAGTACACGTATGACATCAAACGTCCAATACATATCCATCTGTCCAGTCTAATACGCTTTTAGGAATGCGCTGACATAATATATATAATTATTACAATAATGCATTAGTCAGCATAATAGTAAAAGTCAACTAAAATGCCGGGAACAATGGGCTAGTAACCCATTTTCCTGTAAAGATTACTAAAAAGAATAAGAAGAAAATTGTCAAAGTGGGAAGTCTGAATGTGCGTGGATGTTGTGCAGATGATAAGAAAGAGATGATTGTGGATGTTATGAATGAGAAGAAGCTGGATGTCCTGGCTTTAAGTGAAACAAAGCTGAAGGGGGTGGGAGAGTTTCAGTGAAGAGGAATAAATGGGATTAGGTCAGGGGTTTCAAATAGAGTTAGAGCTAAAGAAGGAGTAGCAATAATGTTGAAGGATAAGCTATGGCAGGTAAAGAGGGACTATGAATGTATTAATTCAAGGATTATGTGGAGTAAAATGAAGATTGGATGTGAAAAGTGGGTTATAATAAGCGTGTATGCACCTGGAGAAGAGAGAAGTGTAGAGGAGAGAGAGAGATTTTGGGAAATGTTGAGTGAATGCGTGGGGAGTTTTCAATCAAGTGTGAGAGTAATGGTGGTTGGGGATTTCAATGCTAAAGTGGGTAAAAATGTTATGGAGGGAGTAGTAGGTAAATTTGGGGTGCCAGGGGTAAATGTAAATGGGGAGCCTTAATTGAGCTATGTGTAGAAAGAGATTTGGTAATAAGTAATACATATTTTATGAAAAAGAGGATAAATAAATATACAAGGTATGATGTAGCACGTAATGAAAGTAGTTTATTAGATTATGTATTAGTGGATAAAAGGTTGATGGGTAGGCTCCAGGATGTACATGTTTATAGAGGGGCAACTGATATATCGGATCATTATTTAGTTGTAGCTACAGTTAGAGTAAGAGGTAGATGGGAAAAGAGGAAGGTGGCAACAACAAGTAAGAGGGAGGTGAAAGTGTATAAACTAAGGGAGGAGGAAGTTCGGGTGAGATATAAGCGACTATTGGCAGAAAGGTGGGCTAGTGCAAAGATGAGTAGTGGGGGGGTTGAAGAGGGTTGGAATAGTTTTAAAAATGCAGTATTAGAATGTGGGGCAGAAGTTTGTGGTTATAGGAGGGTGGGGGCAGGAGGAAAGAGGAGTGACTGGTGGAATGATGAAGTAAAGGGTGTGATAAAAGAGAAAAAGGTAGCTTATGAGAGGTTTTTACAAAGCAGAAGTGTTATAAGAAGAGCAGAGTATATGGAGAGTAAAAGAAAGGTAAAGAGAGTGGTGAGAGAGTGCAAAAGGAGAGCAGATGATAGAGTGGGAGAGGCACTGTCAAGAAATTTTAATGAAAATAAGAAAAAATTTTGGAGTGAGTTAAACAAGTTAAGAAAGCCTAGAGAACAAATGGATTTGTCAGTTAAAAACAGAGTAGGGGAGTTAGTAGATGGGGAGATGGAGGTATTAGGTAGATGGCGAGAATATTTCGAGGAACTTTTAAATGTTAAGGAAGAAACAGAGGCAGTAATTTCATGCACTGGTCAGGGAGGTATACCATCTTTTAGGAGTGAAGAAGAGCAGAATGTAAGTGTGGGGGAGGTATGTGAGGCATTACGTAAAATAAAAGGGGGTAAAGCAGCTGGAACTGATGGGATAATGACAGAAATGTTAAAAGCAGGAGGGATATAGTGTTGGAGTGGTTGGTACTTTAGTTTAATAAATGTATGAAAGAGGGGAAGGTACCTAGGGATTGGCGGAGAGCATGTATAGTCCCTTTATATAAAGGGAAAGGGGACAAAAGAGACTGTAAAAATTATAGAGGTTTACTGAGTATACCAGGAAAAGTGTTATAATTGAAAGAATTAGAGGTAAGACAGAATGTAGGATTGCAGATGAGCAAGGAGTTTCAGAGTGGGTAGGGGATGTGTAGATCAAGTGTTTACATTGAAGCATATATGTGAACAGTATTTAGATAAAGGTAGGGAAGTTTATATTGCATTTATGGATTTAGAAAAGGCATATGATAGAGTGGATAGAGGAGCAATGTGGCAGATGTTGCAAGTATATGGAATAGGTGGTAAGTTATTAAATGCTGTAAAGGGTTTTTATGAGGATAGTGAGGCTCAGGTTAGGGTGTGTAGAAGAGAGGGAGACTACTTCCCGGTAAAAGTAGGTCTTAGACAGCGATGTGTAATGTCACCATGGTTGTTTAATATATTTATAGATGGGGTTGTAAAGGAAGTAAATGCTAGGGTGTTCGGGAGAGGGGTGGGATTAAATTTTGGGGAATCAAATTCAAAAATGGGAATTGACACAGTTACTTTTTGCTGATGATACTGTGCTTATGGGAGATTCTAAAGAAAAACTGCAAAGGTTAGTGGATGAGTTTGGGATGTGTGTAAAGGTAGAAAGTTGAAAGTGAACATAGAAAAGAGTAAGGTGATGAGGGTGTCAAATGATTTAGATAAAGAAAAATTGGATATCAAATTGGGGAGGAGGAGTATGGAAGAAGTGAATGTTTTCAGATACTTGGGAGTTGACGTGTTGGCGGATGGATTTATGAAGGATGAGGTTAATCATAGAATTGATGAGGGAAAAAAGGTGAGTGGTGCGTTGAGGTATATGTGGAGTCAAAAAACGTTATCTATGGAGGCAAAGAAGGGAATGTATGAAAGTATAGTAGTACCAACACTCTTACATGGGTGTGAAGCTTGGGTGGTAAATGCAGCAACGAGGAGACGGTTGAAGGCAGTGGAGATGTCCTGTTTAAGGGCAATGTGTGGTGTAAATATTATGCAGAAAATTCGGAGTGTGGAAATTAGGAAAAGGTGTGGAGTTAATAAAAGTATTAGTCAGAGGGCAGAAGAGGGGTTGCTAAGGTGGTTTGGTCATTTAGAGAGAATGGATCAAAGTAGAATGACATGGAAAGCATATAAATCTATAGGGGAAGGAAGGCGGGGTAGGGGTCGTCCTCGAAAGGGTTGGAGAGAGGGGGTAAAGGAGGTTTTGTGGGCAAGGGGCTTGGACTTCCAGCAAGCGTGCGTGAGCGTGTTAGATAGGAGTGAATGGAGACGAATGGTACTTGTCACCTGACAATCTGTTGGAGTGTGAGCAGGGTAATATTTAGTGAAGGGATTCAGGGTAACCGGTTATTTTCATATAGTCGGACTTGAGTCCTGGAAATGGGAAGTACAATGCCTGCACTTTAAAGGAGGGGTTTGGGATATTGGCAGTTTGGAGGGATATATTGTGTATCTTTATATGTGTATGCTTCTAAACTGTTGTATTCTGAGCACCTCTGCAAAAACAGTGATAATGTGCGAGTGTGGTGAAAGTGTTGAATGATGAAAATATTTTCTTTTTGGGGATTTTCTTTCTTTTTTGGGTCACCCTGCCTCGGTGGGAGACGGCCGACTTGTTGAAAAAAAAAAAATAGTAAATTTTCTATTTTTTAGTGTTAATAAAGGTTCTAAATGGAATTTATGTGTAATATTGGAGAGCCTTCGGACGTAATTAATAAAAAGAGGAAAAGGTATTTTAGCACCAGGAATGCCTGCCTTGTTTGGACCTTATTTTGAAATTGGCATGTCTTGAATTTTGTGTGAAATTGGCCAAATTATCAATGACTGATGATTTTATTGGATAGTTGAAACAGTTGTACAGGTGGTTTATTGTACTCAATCGATAGAATGGAAGGCATACTAATGAAATTGCTAAGATGTTGGTCAATTAGAATAATGTAAATGCCCTAAAATCAAACTCAAGGTGAGCAAAATCGCCAATGCATAAATATTGCTGACAGCAAAATTCGCAAAAGCATAATTTCGTCAGTTTTTTATCAAATCTGGTAGTTAATGTAATGAATGTTGCATAATTAAGGTAGTTATATTGTATAGTTAAGGCAGTTAATGCTGCATAATTAAGGTAGTTAATGCTCCATAGTAATTACCTTCGGAAAAAGAATCTATACCATTTTTTTTTTCTAAACTTTCTGACCCTGAGAATAAGTTTGAGAGCAGGGGGTCCCAATCTTCAAAGAGTTAAGGCAAAAATTGTTTTTACCATAACCTTACTGGGTTCTAATACTGATACATCATTTGGCATAAAATTTATACCTACCTTCCACCTGTATGTCATATATTAGCACTTCATGCAAGAGCTTTATCAAAGATTCTAAAGATATAGATTTCCCATAAGTTATAAAAAGTTAATAGGACTGATATGTTAATGACAACATACATACCATAGAGAGACTCGGAACAAGTTCCTGACACCACGAAGTCTGCAGGTTCACAAGGGCAACCAATCAAATCAAGAGCACAGATGTATGGTTCTTTGGTGCTAGGATGCAGTCCTGCAATAACTGGTTCCACAAAGTATGGCCCAAACCTTCTCTCATATAACAGATTTTGGGCCATGGCCATCAAGGTCTGAGGCTTCATGCGGCGTCCCTCTCTGATAAAAGAAATAAAGAACATTTAAATCTAGAATGGATTATTAAAAAAGCACCTATACAGAATGCATACACAATTTTTTTTTTTTTAACAAGTCGGCCATCTTCCACCGAGGCAGGATGAGCCAAAAAGAAAGAAAATCCCCAAAAAGAAAATACTTTCATCATCATTCAACACTTTTGCCTCACTCACACATAATCATTGTTTTTCCAGAGGTACTCAGAATACAACAGCTTAGAGGCATATACATATAAAGATACACAACATATCCCTCCAAACTGCCAATATCCCAAACCCCTCCTTTAAATGCAGACATTGTACTTCCCATTTCCAGGACTCAAGTCTGGCTATATAAAAATAACCGGTTTCCCTGAATCCCTCCACTAAATATTACCCTGCTCACACTCCAACAACTTGTCAGCTCCCAAATACCATTCGTCTCCATTCACTCCTATCTAATACGCTCATGCATGCTTGCTGGAAGTCCAAGCCCCTCGCCCACAAAACCTCCTTTACCCCCTTCCTCCAACCTTTTCGAGGACGACCCCTACCCCGCCTTCCTACCCCTACAGATTTATACTCTCTCTATGTCATTCTACTTTGATCCATTCTCTCTAAATGACCAAACCACCTCAACAACCCCTCTTCAGCCCTCTGACTAATACTTTTATTAACTCTACGCCTTCTCCTAATTTCCACACTCCGAATTTTCTTCATAATATTTACACCACACATTGCCCTTAGAGAGGACATTTCCACTGCCTCCAACCGTCTCCTAGCTGAAGCAATTACAACCCCAGCTTCACACCCATATAAGTGTGTTGGTACCACTGTACTTTCATACATTCCCTTCCTTGCCTCCATAGATAACATTTATTTGTCTCCACATATACCTCAACGCACCACTTGCCTTTTTTCGTTCATCAATTCTATGATTAACCTCATCCTTCATAAATCCTTCCGCTGACACGTCAACTCCCAAATATCTGAAAACATTCACTTCTTCCATACTACTCCTCTCCAATTTGATATCCAATTTTTCTTTTTCTAAATCATTTGATACCCTCATCACCTTACTCTTTTCTATCTTCACTCTCAACTTTCTACCTTTACACACTCTCCCAAACTCTTCCACCAACCTTTGCAATTTCTCTCTAGAATCTCCCATAAGCACAGTATCATCAGCAAAAAAGTAACAGTGTCAATTCCCATTTTGTATTTGATTCCCCATAATTTAATCCCACCCCTCTCCCAAACACCCTAGCATTTATTTCTTTTACAACCCAATCTATAAATATATTAATCATCCAGGGTGACATTACATACATGACGAATACTATATATCGAACTACAGGATTAGATCATCTCACTCAGTTAAAGAGTGAGAAGTAAATTTGGGCCTAGATATGAGAGAATGGGTCTATGCAGTGAGTGTGCACCATATAAAAAATCCTGCCCCACACAGTGCAAGATGGTAAGAAAACTGACTGTGTATTTAGTTTAAAATAGTGACTTTGCGGTGTATTTTCGTATGGTTTTTATGGTTGTATTCTTGGTTTCTTGGTATCATTTGACAGAATGGAAGATATATTACAGAAATAAGAGATGATGGAAGTAGCTTGAAATTGAGCTCAAAGTAGTGGAAATGACTGATTTTGCCGATATTCAAGAGGATACAAATTACGTCACTCGTCTAATACACGTCCAACTAATCGGTCCAATACACATTCACAAATGAGCTGGCAGGTTTTATACAATTATTACAATAATGCAGTAGTCTGCATAACAGTAGATCTTCTATTTTTGTGTGAATAAAAATTCTAAATGAAAAGTAAGTGCAATATAGGGGAGGCCTGGGGACATAACTAATGAACAGAGAAAATATTGTTTTAGTGCCAGGAATATCTACACTGCTTATTCTGTACCCTATTTTTAAATTGGAATTTTTTTTTAATTTTGAGTGAAACTGGCCTAATTACTGATTTCTGATAACTTTTTTCGGTAGTTAAAATAGTTCAATGGGTAGTTTCTTGTACTCAATAGATAGAGTGGAAAACATACTAGCGAAGTAGCTAAGAGTATGTATGATCGACTGGAACAATGGAATTTGCCTAAAATAGGACATACAGTAGGTAAAATCGACAATGCGTAAATAGCGAGACCTCTAACTTTGCAAAAGCGTAATTCCCTAGGTTTTCCATCAAATTTCATACTTTTGGTTTCATTATCTATGGAAAAAAAATGATCATTTCATAAGAAAAAAATTTTTTTTTTTTTGCAAAATTAATGGACTGTGAGAGTAATTTTCAGATCAGGGGTCTGGACCCTTATAAGTTAAAAGCAGAGGGGGATGTAATTTTGGAGTGCTTTTTTTTTTTAACAAGTTGGCCATCTCCCACCGAGGCAGGGTTGCCCAAAAAAGAAAGAAAATCCCCATAATCACTGTTTTTGCAGAGGTGCTCAGAATACAACAGTTTAGAAGCATACACATATAAAGATACACAACATATCCATCCAAACTGCCAATATCCCAAACCCCTCCTTTAAAGTGCAGGCATTGTACTTCCCATTTCCAGGACTCAGGTTTAATAAATGTATGAAAGAGGGGAAGGTATCTAGTAATTGGCAGTGTGTGTATAGTTCCTTTATACAGTGGACCCCTGGTTCGCGATGTTATCGGTATCCGATAAATCCGATAACCGATGCATTATATCGCAGAAAATTTGCCTCGGTTCCCGTTACAAAACCCGGTATGCGATACGATTCGTACGAGACGTGTGCACGTGTGGCCTGAACTGAACCATGTGTGCCAGTGTGCACGCATCTAAGGATACATTCGGTACATTCCATATTATCCATATTATCACTGTTTTTGGTGCTTGTTTCTGCAAAATAAGTCACCATGGGCCCCAAGAAAGCTTCTAGTGCCAACCCTTCGAGACAACGGGTGCTAATGACTATTGAAATGAAGAAAGAGATAATTGCAAAGTAAGAAAGTGGAGTGGGTGTGTCGGAGCTGGTCATCTCTACTATGGTGAGCAGGAAAATGGCAATCAAGGAAGCTGTTCTTGCAAAAGGTGCAACTGTGATTACGAAACAACGACCGCAAGTGTTAGAAAATGTTGAGAGACTGTTATTGGTGTGGATAAATGAAAAACAGATAGCAGGAGATAACATCTTTCAAACGATCATTTGTGAAAAGGCTAGGCAGTTGCATGACGATTTGGTAAAGAAATTGCCTGCAACTAGTGGTGATGAGTGAATTTAAGGCCAGCAAAAGTTGGTTTGAAAAATTTAAGAATCGTAGTGGTATACATAGTGTGATTAGGCATGGTGAGGCTACCAGTTCAGACCACAAAGCGGCTGAAAAATATGTGCATGAATTCAAGGAGTACATAGAGGCTGAAGGATTGAAACCTGAACAAGTATTTAATTGTGACAAAACAGGCCTGTTTTGGAAGAAATTGCCAAGCAGGACCTACATTACTCATTAGGACTTGCTACCTCAAGTCCTAATGGAGGGGGATTCCCCTTCTAAACAATAGGTTCAACACTCTCCCCTCTTCCCATCCCATCAATCATCACCAGATCTTCATTAACCCTTTGACTGTTTCCGACGTATAAATACGTCTTACGAGCCAATGTTTCTGACGTATTTATACGCACAAATTCTAGCGGCTTCAAATCGAGCGCCAAAGGCCTGGTAGGCCTACACGGGAGAGAATGGGTCTCAGTGGTCGGTGTGCACCCTGTGAAAAAAATCTGGGACCCAGCGGTGCATTGTGGGAACGCCATGTTGTCAGTCCATTTTCACCATGCCTCTTGGTAAGAAGTTCCTCACTCCTCGGCGGATTGGAGGTCTTTTGTTCCCAAGTGATAGCTCTAACAGCGATGAAAATGTCAGTGACAGTGAATTAAGGGTTTTCAAGTGAGTGTTTTCCGAAAAAGTGCCCAGGATAACGTAAATAGTGACGAAAACCCCGATGACCCACAACCTTCGACCTCTGGTGCTGTGCCCGGCTTGTTCAGTTCCGTTCGCCTGTACCAGGACGAAAAGGGGAAACTATTTGGTCGTGTACAACACCCAGATGATAGCAGTGATAGTGATAGCGATAGTGATTTCAAGGTCATTGAAAGCAGTTCTAGTGACAGTGAGAGTGAATATTCCCCAGTGAAGTGCCAGTATGTACGACGTAGTATGCGGTCTGGTAGTGTTTCATATGTTGTTCCAAGGGGAAGGAGAAACTCTGGGAGCACATCCCGTGGCCCTACACCACGACCTGATAGTGAAGATGACGATATTGTAACGATGGGTATGAATGGTGACAGTGAGGGAGGAGGCAGTGGTGGTGATAGTGAGGGTGGCACGGCCCATGTGGCACCATCACCGGGCCACGCAAAACTACCCACGCGGCTGACTCAGCAGAAAAACCCAGCCTCACCCTACCCCACACTGCCACAACCTGCACAGCCACAACCACAGTACAATATCAGACCCACCAGCAGACCGCATCTGGGATTGGCAGGACGGTGACGAGTTTGTTCCCAGTCCCCATGACTTTGATGAAACACAAAGTGGAATAAAGCCATCTTGTCCACTTGGGAACAATGCCAGTGAACTGGACTGCTTTGAGTTATTTTTCGATGAACCCCTGATGGACATCATTGTCAGGGAAACAAATACATACTGTGATTACACCATGGCAAATACAATTCTCTCACCAAAATCACGGCTACACAATGGAAGGAGACAACTGTGGCAGAGATGTACCTGTTTTTTGCCACAATAATGTTTATGCCACATGTGTATAAGCACACTGTCACCACATACTGGACAACAGATCGCCTGATTTCAACTCCAGGTTTTAGTGACATTATAGGTGTCAATAGTTTCCTGATACTGTTACGTATGTACACTTTTCAGAAAAAACCCAGGCCTGACAGAAGCGACAGGTTATATAAGATAAGAAATGTGTTTATGTACCTGAAACAAAAGTGCTGCACGTATTTTTATCCCTTCAGGAAGCTTGTTATTGATGAGTCCTTGATTTTATTCAAAGGAAGACTCTCATTCAAGCAATATATACCAAGCAAGAGGAAACGCTTTGGTATAAAGCTACTTGTACTGTGTGATTGCAGAAGTGGTCTTGTTTTAGATATTATTGTGTACACTGGCAGTAATACTTTGAGAGATACCATGAAGTTATTGGGTATCTCTGGTGTTGTGGTTCGAACAATGATGGAACCATATCTTGGTAAGGGGCATATGTTATTTACTGATAACTGGTACACAAGCCCCTTACTCAGTGATTTCTTGCGAGTGAACTTGACAGACGTGTGTGGCACAGTGCGTGGTAATCGCAAACATATGCCAAGGTTCGACGCTGGCACTCGCAGAGGTGAGGTGCAAGCCTTTGCTGCCAATGACATCATGGCATTTCGGTGGCATGAAAACGTGATGTCACATTGTTGACATCAGTTCACACAAACGAAATGGTACCCAGTGGCAGGGACAACAGAGAGACCAATGAACCCATTTTTAAAGCCTGCAGCTGTCATGGACTACAACTCAATATGCGCTTAGTGGACAAATGTGACATGCAGATTGGGTTTGCAGGGCTGTGTACGCAAGAGTTATAAGTGGTATATCAAACTTTTTTTCCATCTTGTTGATATCTCTATGCTAAATGCTTATAACATATACAAGTTGAAGACCAACAAAACACCAAAATATGGTGAATTTTCCCTGTCAGTAATCAGACAAATAATTGCAAAGTACCAAGGAGCAACTCCTGCAATAGACCAGCGCCCACAGACGTCATCTCGTATGAGGCCTGGTGATTCACTACCCCATACAACTGCCTCCTACTACTGCCAAGGAAAAATGCTCAGAAGAGGTGTTATGTATGTATGCATACCACAAAATGCCCACAAACACGCAGAGACACTCGTTTTATGTGTGAGGAGTGTGAAGTGCCCCTCTGCATATACCCATGTTTCAAAGAGTTCCACAAGCTGCAGCAGTTCTAGGAACGTGTTTAGTGACTGTACATATGTATATATATTATGGAACATAGTAATAAACATTGTTTTGTATTGTTGTTTGTGTAAACAAAGTGTTATACACAAACTAATGTGATAAAGTTTGTTCTGTTATTGTGTTGTAAATAATGAGTGTATATTTGAACAATGCACCTTACATTGTCTCACAGGCCACATAAGTTACCTGGAAAAGAAAAATATTGAAAAATGCAAGAAACCTTTGAATTAGAGTAAATAAAAGAATACCGGGTGGGCGGCAGTCGTCGCTCTTGCCATACGCACGTCAATTTCTGCAAACTTTGCGGCTCTATATCTCGGTAAGTACTGATGGCAAAAAATTTTTTTAGGCTTAAAACACTAGTAAAAGTATTCCTAACATTTTCATAAGAAAAAATAATTTTTTTTTTCGAATATTTGGCGACATAGAATGACAGTTTCAGAGAGGGGCCTGAAACAGTCAAAGGGTTAAAGGTAAGTGTCAATTATTCTATTGTTATTATTCTATTGTTATTGTTGTTATTGTAATTATTCTATTGCATTAAACTTAATATTTCATGTGATAAAAGTTTTTTTTTTCATACTTTTGGGTGTCTTGCACGGATTAATTTGATTTCCATTATTTATGGGAAAAATTTATTCGCTTTCCGATAATTTTGGTTTACGATGAGCTCTCAGGAACGGATTAATATCGCGAACCGGGGGTCCACTGTATAAAGGGAAGGAGACAAAAGAGATTGTAAAAATTATAGGGGAATAAGTTTACTGAGTCTAGGTAGAAGGTTGGTAGACAGCAACCGCCCAAGGAGGTACTACCGTAATTGTTTTACATGATGGTAGGATTACTGGTGTCTTTTTTTCTGTCTCATAAACATCCAAGACTTCAGGTACATCTTGTTACTTCTACTTACACTTAGGTCACACTACACATGCATGTACAAGCATATATATACACACCCCTCTGGGTTTTCTTCTATTTTCTTACTAGTTCTTGTTCTTGTTGTTTATTTCCTCTTATCTCCATGGGGAAGTGGAACAGAATTCTTCCTCTGCCAGGAGCAACGGGCTAGTAACCCCTTCTCCTGTATATATTACTAAATGTAAAAGGAGAAACTTTCGCTTTTCCTTTTGGGCCACCCCGCCTCGATGGGATACATCCGGTGTGTTGAAAGATAGAAGTTTGAAGGGATTCAAGAAAACCAGTTAGCCAGACTAGTTTTTTGAAGGTGAGAAGTACAGTGGCCAGCGATGTACTCGAGTACCTGACCATCACTAATAAATTACATTCTCCCTTTCTCTGGTCTGTTACTAGAGAAAATGGTGTAATATACAGTGGAAATTATAAGAAATCACTTATATTGCATAGAAAAAGCCAAAAGTAGCACGATTTTCGTGATTTTTTTCATTTTTACATAATCAGGTGTGCATGTGTTTATCTCAATATCTCGGAAGTAAGATTTTGGCCTATTTCTTGTGGTAGTGCCATTATTAACCCTCTCAGAGACTTGTTCTCAGGGTTGCCAAAATTTAAAAAAAAAAAAAAATATTTTTTCTTATGAAAATATAGAGAATCTTTTCCCAATCATAATGACACCAAAAGTATGAAATTTGATGGAAAACTTACGGAATTATGCTCTCGCGAAGTTAGCGGTCTCGACGATGTTTAAGCATTGGCGATTTTGCCCACTTTGAGCCCTAGTTTTGGCCAATTCCTGTGTACTAGTTGGCAAAAATCATAACTATTTCGCTAGAACTCTGCTTTTTCTATCGAATGAGTACAAGAAACCACCCATTTACCGATTTCAACTATCCAAAAAAGTGGTCAGAATTTAGCAATTTTGCCAATTTCACACAAATTTCAAAAGATGCCAATTTCCAAATAGGGTCCAGAATAAAAAAGAAAGACATTCCTGGGACTAAAATAACTTCCTCTGTTCATTAGTCATGTCCCCAGGCCCCTCTTACATTTCTTTTGCTTTCCACTTTGATTTTTTATTCTCACAAAAAAAAAAAAAATAAGATTTACTGTTATGCAGACTACTGCATTAGTGTAGAAATGGTATAAATAATATCGGAACACTTGTGAAAGAATATTAGACTCACCAGTTGACGTGTATTGGACGCTTAGCATGATTTGTTTACTTTTGAACTTTGGTGAAAATCTCACATTTCTGCTACTTGGAGCTCAATTTCAAGGTACTTTTCATTGTAAAATCAGTCAAAATCATCTCAATTTCTGTAATATGTCTTCCATTCTATACAATGAGACCAGGAAAACTAGAATACAACAATAAATACCATACGAAAATACAGTGCAAAGTCACTGTTTTAAACCAAAAACACAGTTTTTTTTTCTCATTACGCACTGTGTGCTGCAGGATTTTTTTTATACTGCGAACAATGACCACATAGACCCATTCTTTCATATGTAGGCCTACCAGCTTTCTCTCGCTAGATTTGAAGGTGTTAGAATTTATGCGTACTAGTACATCAAAAACCCTGGTTCGTAAGCCGTACTAGTACGGCCGAAACCCCGAAAGGGTTAATTATTATACTGAAATGATTTTCACAGGGAACATAAAACGAAGTGAATTTGAATATCTAGTGTGCAGCCATTTGGAATATGTATCTCAAAAAATATTTTTGTGTGTGTGTGTGTGTGTGTGTGTGTGTGTGTGTGTGTGTGTGTGTGTGTGTGTGTGTACTCACCTATTTGTGGTTGCAGGGGTCGATTCATAGCTCCTGGCCCCGCCTCTTCGCTGATTGCTACTTGGTCCTCTCTCTCCCTGCCCCATGAGCTTTATCATACCTTGCCTTAAAACTATGTATGGTTCCCGCCTCCACTACGTCACTTTCTAGGCTATTCCACGGCCTGACTACTCTATGACTGAAGAAATACTTCCTAACATCCCTTTGATTCATCCGAGTCTTCAACTTCCAATTGCAACCTCTTGTGTCTGTGTCCCTTCTCTGGAACATCCCGTCTTTGTCCACCTTGTCTATTCCGCGCAGTATTTTATGTGTGTGTGTGTGTGTGAGTGTGTGTGTGTGTGTGTGTGTGTGTGTGTGTGTGTGTGTGTGTGTGTGTGTGTGTGTGTGTGTGTGTGTGTGTGTGCGCGCGTGCGTGCGTGCGTGCGTGCGTGCGTGCGTGCGTGCGTGCGTGCGTGCGTGCGTATCACATATCGAATGTTTCGAAAATAAGACCATTTTTTCGGACAAACTGTATCCCTATTATCGAACGCGCCCCTAATTTCGGACCGCCGGGTACAGGACCTGTCTGCCGGCCCGCTCTGTCCGCGTCCCCGCGCAGGCGCCATGAGCAGTCTAGCTTTGTTTATGCTTGAGTGAACACTAACCAGCGCTCTCATTCACACATTTTACAATTATTTCATTGTGTTTAGTGCTTGTGGGACTGTGAAATAAGCTACCATGGGTACAAAGAAACTTGCTAGTGGTACCCCTGTGGTAAAGAAAGTGAGAAACACCATAGATGTGAAGAAGGAAATAATACAGAAGTATGAGAGTGGTGTGAGACTTGTTGAGCTTGCCAGGATGTATGGGAAAAACAAGTCAACCATCGGTTCTATCCTGGCAAAGAAAGAACAAATCAAGGAAGCTGATGTTGCAAAAGGTGTTAATATGCTAACCAAAAAAAGACCACAAATAGTTGAAGAGGTTGAGAAGTTGTTGCTGGTGTGGATCAAGGATAAAGAGTTTGCAGGCGATAGTGTTTCAGAGACGATTATTTGGGAAAAGGAAAGGGAAAAGTTGCATGCCGATCTGGTACAGAAAACTCCTGGAACCAGTGCTGACAGTGAATTAAGGCCAGCAGAGGCTGGTTTGACAGATTTAAGAAGCGTAGTGGCATACACAATGTTGTAAGACATGGTGAGGCAGCCAGTTCTGACAAACGGGCAGCTGAGAAGTTTGTACAGGAGTTTAAGGGGTACATAGACAGTGAAGAATTCAAACCTGAACAAGTGTTTAATTGTGACAAAACAGGCTTGCTTTGGAAGAAAATGCCAAAAAGGACCTTCATCACACAGGAGGAAAAGGCACTGCCAGGACACAAGCCTATGAAAGACAGGCTTACTCTTTTATTGTGCAAATGCTAGTGGTGATTTTAAAGTGAAGCCTTTACTTGTGTATCATTCAGAAAATCCCAGAGTGTTTAAGAAAAACAATGTCTTTAAGAACAAGTTATGTCTTGTGGAAAGCTAATCATAAGGCATGGGTCACAAGACAAATTTTCAAAGAGTGAGTCTATGAATTATTATAATAAAAAAAGAAGCGCTAAGCCACAAGGGCTATACAGCGTGGGTCTATGAAGTGTTTGGCCCCAGTGTGAAAAAATACCTCCAGGAAAAGAAATTGCCACTCAAGTGCCTCCTGTTAATGGACAATGCTCCTGCTCATCCTCCAAACTTATTAGACCTCTTGTCTAAGGACTTCAGTTTTATAAAAGTGAAGTTCTTGCCTCCTAACACCACTCCTCTCCTCCAGCCCATGGACCAGCAGGTCATTTCTAACTTCAAAAAACTCTACACAAAAGCAGTGTTTGAAAAGTGCTTTGAAGTGACCACAGACACTAAGTTGACCCTAAGAGAGTTCTGGAGGAATCACTTCAACATCTACAACTCCATAAGCCTTATAGGTAAGGCTTGGGAGGGAGTGACTTCCAGGACTTTGAACTCTGCTTGGAGACAATTGTTGCCAGATTGGGTCCAAGAGAGGGATTTTGAAGGGTTTGAGGCTGACCCTGACCCAGCTCACCCTCTGCCTGTTGTGGACTCTATTGTGGCATTGGGGAACACCTGGGGTTGGAGGTGAGTGGTGAGGATGTGGAAGAGTTGGTGGAGGACCACAGGGAAGAGCTAACCACTGAAGAGCTGCCAAGGTTCATTGGAGCAGTATCAGACCACAGCTGAGGAACTTGCTTCAGAGGAGGAGGAGGAGGAAGAGGGAGTGGATGAGGTGCCTTCTTCAAAGATTAAGGAGATTTGTGCCAAGTGGAACGATGTCCAATGTTTGTGCAGAAGTACCCCCCTTAGCAAGCTGAAAAAAGCCATCTTTGCAACAAGTTCAGTGACAGAACCATGTCCCATTTTAGGGAAATGTTAAAAGAGGTGCCGAAACAGAGGACTGTGGACAGTTATTTTGTGAGACAGGGGTCCAGTGACTCTCAAGCTGGTCCTAGTGGCATTAAAAGACAGAGAAGGGAAGTAACCCCAGAGAGGGCTTTACCTGAAGTCCTCATGGAGGGGGATTCTCCTTCCAAACACTAACCCCAACTCCCTCTCTCCTCCTCCCTATCTTCCAGATGCCATCACCAATCTTCAATAATTTTTTTTTTTTTCAACAAGTCGGCCGTCTCCCACCGAGGCAGGGTGACCCAAAAAAGAAAGAAAATCCCCAAAAAGAAAATACTTTCATCATCATTCAACACTTTCACCACACTCGCACATTATCACTGTTTTTGCAGAGGTGCTCAGAATACAACAGTCTAGAAGCATACACATATAAAGATACACAACATATCCCTCCAAACTGCCAATATCTTCAATAAAGGTAAGTAAAAATGTTATTTTATATGTATTACTATACATAATTAAAAACTATAGTATTTGTTGTATGTAAAACTGTAATTAATCTCTATAAAATGTATTTTTTGTGTGAATATTTTTGGGTTTCTGGAATGGATTAATTGTATTTCCATTATTTCTTATGGGAAATATTGCTTCGAATTTCAGACTTTTCGAATTTAGAACTAGCTCCTGGAATGGATTAAGTTCGATTTTTGAGGCTCCACTGTATATTACATTAATCTCCAACACCAGGTATTCAGGTTAGGCATGTTTTATCAGTCTGGAGTGTCCGCAGAGCCACTCACAGTGCCAGTACATGCCGTTATGCTGCCAAGTGTCATACTCAGTAAATATTTTTTCTCGTTTGTTTGTTGGACAATCTTATTGAAACTTTCTCACAGTTCATTAAATATATGCTTCTGAAAGTACACCTAAAATAAACAAAATCGGACAAAAAATATAAAAATTTTTTTAGACACGCCTGTCCCTAAGCTAAGCTAATGTACACTTAATGCACACTGTTCAGGTGTTGGTATTATTGGAACTGTTTACGTTGTTGTGGAGGCAAGTCACGCGCGTCGATTGGTTTGGCGCAGAATTTATATGATAAATTCTATCTCCCATAAAACAATTTTGTTCCTAATCTCTCTCCTTCCCCAGAAAAATTACACATGCAATAATTATTTTTGCCAGACTAAGGATAAACTTATAGGAGCCCTAATCTTAATATTAGCAAAAATACTGAAAGCTCATCTAGATGGACTTGCATAAACTACTAGAGGCTGGAATGTACAATAAATGCACTTTTGAAAAGCTGGGCAGGGATGGTTAAGTACAGTGAGTCAGCACTGAATCTTGTCAACTGTACCATTTTGGAAAAGCAGTTCAAGAGCAAATGATAGTGGTATGTTTTCCATTTTGGGTCATCCTACCACTGTGAAAAACAACTAATAAGTATAAATGTTTTTTCCTAAAAAAACATTCCACAGCAAATGTATATTGCAAAAAATACTGTAATTTTGATTCACCTACCTCATTTCATACATCTTGATGCGAAACTGAAGTCTTTGATAAACTGTCTGGGTGTCTGTAGCTAATCCAGGAAGGCCAATATAAAGCTGAGGACCCAGCTCAAACACTCGCTGTACGAAAATAGCATCAAAGATTAATTAAAGTAAATTACTGTATATAGAATAGAGAATCAGCAATCAGGAATGCTTGGGAGTAAACTGTATCTAGATTACTGATCATTGCAGACATGTGATTATCACTAATATATAGAAGAGCATCATAGTACGGTTGAAGTTTATCCCCTAAACTGTCCAAACGTAGATCTACGTTTGCACTGCTACTGCTCCAAACATAGATCTATGTTTTATTTTTCCTGCCTCCAAATTTGGCAAGATTGGGCTGAGATGCCTGGCAAGTAAAGAAAGGGTCTTAACACACAGTGTGCGCAGTATTAAAAAAATCTTGAACCACTTAGTACCTTGTGGGAGCACCAGTAAAATTGAGCGCCATATAGAGATAATATCGTGGCAAACACCAAGGATTCACTGATGCCATGTCATATTAACACTCCCCTTGTAAGAGCAAAGTTATGGATGTGGCCACAAGTGATTGAGGAAATATAAAAAAACCTCAATAATAACCCATGTGTAACATCTGTGCAACATCCTTTCATTTTTTATACCACTGGCTGTCTATCTGTCTGTATCTCTGTCTGTCTATATCTCTCTCACATGTACACATAAGTACAGTTATTATACATAGTGAATGGTTTACAATACGGCCTCTCGTCACTTAGCGATGTGCTCGTTCACCAATGACTCGCACTTACGACGGGCTCTCTGACCAGTATTCATGCCTAAATAATGTATATTAGAGCTGATTTCCTCTATTCTGTTTATTTCAATATACAGTGCACTACTGTATAAACATTTAAAAATATACCAGAAATGTTATAAATGGTGCAAAGGTGATACTAAAACAATATAAAAAATGGTTGACACAAACTCACTACCATTAAAGTATGATCCTCACTCAACAATGAATTCATTTAATGACATGGTCTCGGGAACAGAACTCAGTCTAGTTTAGTGAGGAAAGGCTGTAGTGAATTTGGAACGGCTGGTACTTTTGTTCAATAAATGTATGAAAGAGGGGAAGGTACCTCAGAAAGTGGGACAGAAGAGAATACAGAAGGTAACTGTGTATTCATCATCCTCTTTTCGGTGTTCCACATTTTTGTCAGCTTTCAATCGAGTCATTGTTCTTTATGTTCAGTGCTTTTACCGCTTTTCCACCACTTTCGCACATAGCTCCATAAGGGAAGGGCAACTAGTGCCACATATTAATATAAGTAGTATTGTGTGTAAACAAACCATACCATGGGCTGGGATTGAACTCATGGCGAGTGAGTCGTAAAACTCCAGGACAGCATGTAAGCCACTGGGCCAGCTGGCTACAAGAAGAGTCATCCAACTAGGCATATCTATACACCACAGAGAGGTTAGCACAGACCCCACTGTGACGACAAATGCAAGTTTTTACAGATGAATCTCCCGCCAGCGTGGCCATGATGAACTCTAGCTCTCGTCCCCTCAAATGAATCTTACTGTAACCAGCTGGCCAAGTGGCTTATGTGCTGGCCTGGAATTTTACAATTCACTCGCCATGAGTTCACTCCCCACCGGTGGTATGGTTTGTTTGCAATCGTGCCATTACGATTTCACGAGTCATATCGTATGTACTGTGTATTTAGTTTATTTTTATTTATCTGTTTTTCTTGATGGCTAGTTGTATTGAGCACTTAATATATGATAGTGCAAACATTTTATCATGTGTTTTAGATGCATTCGATAATGAAAAAAAAAACACTTTTTTCCAAATAGGACTGTCCTGTATAAAAATTATAGGGGAATAAGCCTGATGAGTATACCAGATAGTGTATGACAGAGTTATTAATATAAGAATTAAGGGTAAGATGGAGAGCAAGATCACAGATGAACAAGGAGGCTTTAGAAAGGGTAAGGGATGTGTAGACCAAGTGTATACAATGAAGCCCATGAGTGAATAATATTTAGATAAGGGTAGGGAAGTTTTCATTGCTTTCACGAATTCAGAAAAAGCATATGAAAGACTGAAGCAATGTAGCAGATACTGCAAGTGTATGGAATAGGTGGTAGGTTAATGAAATCAGTTAAAGAGTTTTTACAAGTACAGTGAGGCTCAAGTTAGAGAAGTGTGTAGGATTAGGGAGATTATTTCACAGTAAAAGTAGACCTTAGACAGGGATGTGTGAAATTACCATAGCTGTTCAATATATTTATAGGTGGGGTTGTAAGAGAAGTGAATGCTCGGGTGTTGGCATGAGGTGTGGGATTAAAAGATAAAGAATCTAACACAAAATGGGATTGTAACAGTTGTTTTTTGCTTGTGACACTGCTTTTGGGAGATTATGACAAGAGGTTGCAATGGTTGGTGGATGAATTTGGGAGGGCATTTTTTTGTTTTTTTAACAAGTCGGCCGTCTCCCACCGAGGCAGGGTGACCCAAAAAGAAAGAAAATCCCCAAAAAGAAAATACTTTCATCATCATTCAACACTTTCACCTCACTCACACATAATCACTGTTTTTGCAGAGGTGCTCAGAACACAACAGTTTAGAAGCATATATGTATAAAGATACACAACATATCCCTCCCAACTGCTAATATCCCAAACCCCTAGTTAAGAGTGCAGGCATTGTACTTCCCATTTCCAGGACTCAAGTCCGGCTATATAAAAATAACTGGTTTTCCTAAATCCCTTCACTAAATATTACCCTGCTCAAACTCCAACAGATCGTCAGGTCCCAAATACCATTTGTCTCCATTCACTCCAATCGAACATGCTCATGCACGCCTGCTGGAAGTCCAAGTCCTCGCCCACAAAACCTCCCTTACCCCTTCCTTCCAACCTTTTCGAGGACGACCCCTACCCCACCTTCCTTCCTCTACAGATTTATACACTCTCCATGTCATTCTACTTTGATCCATTCTCTCTAAATGACCAAACCACCTCAACAACCCCACTTCAGCCCTCTGACTAATACTTTTATTAACTCCACACCTTCTCCTAATTTCCACACTCCGAATTTTCTGCATAATATTTACACCACACATTGCCCTTAGACAGGACATCTCCACTGCCTCCAACTGCCTCCTTGCTGCTGCATTCACAACCCAAGCTTCACACCCATATAAGAGTGTTGGTACTACTATACTTTCATACATTCCCTTCTTTGCCTCCATAGATAACGTTTTTTTGTCTCCACATATCCCTCAACGCACCACTCGCCTATTTTCCCTCATCAATTCTATGATTAACCTCATCCTTCATAAATCCATCCGCCGACACATCAACTCCCAAGTATGTGAAAACATTCACTTCTATACTCCTCCTCCCCAATTTGATATCCAAATTTTCTTTATCTAAATCATTTGATACCCTCATCATCTGACTCTTTTCTATGTTCACTTTCAACTTTCTACCTTTACACACACTCCCAAACTCATCCACTAACCTTTGCAATTTTTCTTTAGAATCTCCCATAAGCACAGTATCATCAGCAAAAAGCAACTGTGTCAATTCCCATTTTGTATTTAATTCCCCATAATTTAGTCCCACCCCTCTCCTGAACACCCTAGCATTTACTTCTTTTACAACCCCATCTATAAATATATTAAACAACTATGGTGACATTACACATCCCTGTCTAAGACCTACTTTTACTGGGAAGTAGACTCCCTCTCTTCTACACACCCTAACTTGAGCTTCACAAATCCTCATAAAAAATCTTTACAGCATTTAGTAACTTAACACCTATTCCACATACTTGCAACATCTGCCACATTGCTCCCCTATCCACTCTATCATATGCCTTTTCTAAATCCATAAATGCAATAAAAACTTCCCTACCTTTATCTAAATGCTGCTCACATATATGCTTCAATGTAAACACTTGATTTACACATCCCCTACCCACTCTGAAACCTCCTTGCTCATCCGCAATCCTACATTCTGTCTTACCTCTAATTCTTTCAATTATAACCCTACAGTACACTTTTCCTGGTATACTCAGTAAACTTATTCCTCTATAATTTTTACAATCTCTTTTGTCCCCCTTCCCTTTATATAAAGGGACTATACATGCTCTCTGCCAATCCCTAGGTACCTTCCCTTCTTTCATACATTTATTAAACAAAAACACCAACCACTCCAACACTATATCCCCCCCCTGCTTTTAACATTTCTGTCATGATCCCAATCAGTCCCACCTGCTTTACCCCCTTTCATTCTACGTAATGCCTCATGCACCTCCCCCGCACTCACATCCTGTTCCTCTTCACTCCTAAAAGATGGTATACCTCCTTGGCCAGTGCATGAAATTACCGCTTCCCTTTCTTCGTCGACATTTAAAAGTTCCTCAAAATATTCTCGCCATCTACCCAAAACCCCCATTTCCCCATCTTCTAACTCCCCTACTCTGTTTTTAACTGACAAATCCATTTGTTCTCTAGGCTTTCTTAACTTGTTTAACTCACTCCAAAATTTTTTCTTATTTTCATTAAAATTTCTTGACGGTGCCTCTCCCACTCTATCATCTGCTCTCCTTTTGCACTCTCTCACCACTCTCTTCACCTTTCTTTTACTCTCCATATACAGTGGACCCCCGCTTAACGATCACCTCCAAATGCGACCAATTATGTAAGTGTATTTATGTAAGTGCATTTGTACGTGTATGTTTGGGGGTCTGAAATGGACTAATCTACTTCACAATATTCCTTATGGGAAAAGATTCGGTCAGTACTGGCACCTGAACATACTACTGGAATGAAAAAAGTTTGTTAACCGGGGGTCCACTGTACTCTACTCTTCTTATAACACTTCTGATTTGTAAAAACCTCTCATAAGCTAACTTATTCTCTTTTATCACACCCTTTACTTCATTCCACCAATTACTCCTCTTTCCTCCTGCACCCACCCTCCTATAACCACAAACTTCTGCCCCACATTCTAATACTGCATTTTTAAAACTATTCCAACCCTCTTCAAGGTGATGAGGTTAACAAACAAGTTAGGTAATAAATGATTAGGAGAGAGAACGGAGAAAGTGAATTTATTATTATTAACATACTGGCCGATTCCCACCAAGGCAGGGTGTCCCGAAAAAGAAAAACTTTCACCATCATTCACTCCATCACTGTCTTGCCAGAAGGGTGCTTTACACTACAGTTTTTAAACTGCAACATTAACACCCCTCCTTCAGAGTGCAGGCACTGTACTTCCCATCTCCAGGACTCAAGTCCGGCCTGCCGGTTTCCCTGAATCTCTTCATAAATGTTACTTTGCTCACACTCCAACAGCACGTCAAGTATTAAAAATCATTTGTCTCCATTCACTCCTATCAAACACGCTCACGCATGCCTGCTGGAAGTCCAAGCCCCTCGCACACAAAACCTCCTTTACCCCCTCCCTCCAACCTTTCCTAGGCCGACCCCTACCCCGCCTTCCTTCCACTACAGACCTATACACTCTTGAAGTCATTCTGTTTCGCTCCATTCTCTCTACATGTCCGAACCAGTGAATGTGTTCAGATATTTGGGAGTGGACTTGGTGGATGGGTATATGAAAGATGAGGCAAATCACTGAATGAAAGGAAGAAGGTGGGTGATGCACTGAGGTATCTGTGGAGACAAAAACTGTTATCAATGGAGGAAGAAAGGAGAATGTATGAGAGCACAGTGGTACCAACACTCTTATATGGGTGTAAAATAAGGGTTGTGAATGTTGTAGCAAGGAGGAAGCTGGAGGCAGTAGAGATGACGTGTCTGAGGGCAATGTGTGGTGTGAATATTATGCAGAAAATGCAACTTTAGATTCAGTAAAATTATGCATTGCATATAAAGTGCTGAGGATAAAATTGACAAACTCACCAGTGAGCAAAAATTGCATTTTCTATACGAGACTATATATTAGTCTTTAAAATGAGACCAGTTTGATCAAAACTGTATGGTTGGTTACCAAGATATTGTTGCAAATATGTTGCAGACATTTGTAGGTGATCTCAAATATGACATTTGGAAATTTTATTGGTTTTCTCTATGTTGCAAATGTTTGTAGGTGATTTTTTCACATGTGTGACATTTGACAAGTTCATTTTCTTCTCAGTTCCTCATATGATGAGGCATCACATCAATTTTATGTTCTTTATGGTGGCTCAATAAGCTAAAAAAAAAAATCCAGTGATGTTACAAATATTTAAAAAAAATTGTTGTCAGAACACTATCAAGAATTCACAATGAGAATATAAAGTACCCTGTACAGTAAAATTAATGAAATGTATATCAAATAATAATAGAAAATTAATAATGCATACACAAAAGTGATTAAAGGAAGCAATGGTAGTACAGTATTGACAAGTGGAAAGAATACATGAGGATGGTTACAGGTACAGGAAACATTCATTATAAAATTCTTAAAAGACAAATGTCTGAAAAATGTGCATAGTAAAAGTACTGTGTGTGTTTTTCAGCCTGATGATCAGATATAAATTGTGTTAATCTACATAATGAACAACACAGTGTAGTACAGTGTAGTATACATGCTATACATACATCATTTACATGTGCACTGTGTAATGAAATATATTCTAAGGGATTACAGTACTGTACCTCAAAATCAGTGGTGATAGTCTGAGATTGGACACCAAAACGAAGGTCACAGGCAATAGCTACACAATTCTTGCCCTTCATGGCAACCACACAACCACCATTGTAATTTAATATACTCTGCAAAAGAAAAATAAGATAACTTTGCTACCTCTTTGTATTTTATGAAGTTATACAAATGCCATATGTACCATAGTTTAAATACATACAGTATTATCACTGAGAATTATGATAATTTAACAGGAGTGAAAAATCACAAGTTTTAGCCAGATTACAAGCTAGGTAACTGGTACAGGTCCTCCATCACAAATCCGGCATCATTGGGACTTGTAGTGTGCCGGATTACCGAGTTTGCCGGATTACAGAGTGGTTAGGTTAGAATACACGTAATAAAATTAACCAACTTGACTTACACAAAGTTCATTGAACATTGGCAAAAATCGAACATTTCCACTACTTTGAACTCAATTTCAAGGTACTTTTCGTCATGAAAGCAATCAAAATCATGTCTATTTCTGTAATATATCTTCCATTCTATCAAACGAGTCCAAAAAAATGAGAATACAACTATAAAAACCATACGAAAATATACTGCAAAGAGGCGGCTAATGGCTGAGAAGTGAACTCCCTTATTTATTGTCCGTCTTTTTTATTTTTGTTGTACGTTAAGAAACATCTTTCCATCATACATTGCCCAAGTTTCAATGACATAGCCCAACAAACAACCGAGAAAAAAAAAATTATTTACCAAAAATCATATATGGCAAGCCCAAGCCAGGTACTGGAAGTAAGTCACTTTGACTTTTTTGGGTTATCCTAGGTTTTCTATACATACACTGCTATGTATGATAATCTATGTAACTGTATTTGTGTATACCTGAATAAACTTATTTACTTCTAGTATGTCAACTGAGTACAAGAAACCACCCATTCACTTATTTCAAATACCCAATAAAGTGGTCAGAAATTGGCAATTTCGCCAATTTCACACAAATTTCAACAGACGCCAATTTCAAAATAGGGTCCAGAATAAACAATGCAGACATTTCTTGCACTAAAATAACATTTTCTGTTCATTAGTCATGGCTACAGGCCCCTCTTATATTACTCTTGCTTACCATTTGGAATTTTTATTCACAAAAAAATAGAAGATTTACTGTTATAAAGACTGCTGCATTATTGTAATAATTGCATAAATAATGTCAACCCATTCTTGACTCTGTATTGGAATTTGTACTGGCAGGCGGATGGTAACGTCATCTGTTTACTCTTCAGCTTCTCTAAAGAATAAAACATTTTTGCTACTGTGAGCGCAATTTTAAGGTATTTTTTGTCATGAAAGCAATCCAAATCATATCTATTTCTGTAATATATCTTTCATTCTATCAAATGAGACCGAAAAAATGAGAATACAGTGGACCCCCGGTTTACGATATTTTTTCATTCCAGAAGTTCAGGTGCCAGTACTGACCGAATTTGTTCCCATAAGGAATATTGTGAAGTAGATTAGTCCATTTCAGACCCCCAAACATACACGTACAAACGCACTTACATAAATACACTTACATAATTGGTCCCATTGGGAGGTGATCGTTAAGCGGGGGTCCACTGTATAACCATAAAAACCATACAAAAATATACCGCTAAGTGGCCGCTAATGGCTGAGAAGTGAACTTCGCTATTTATGGTCTGATTTCTTTCATTTTTGGTGTATGTTAAGAAGTATCTTTCCATCATACATTATCCAAGTTTCAATAAAATAGCCCAACAAACAACTGAGAAAATAATAATAATAATAATAATAATATCTTTATTTCCTACACTTACATGTACAAGGTAAACAGGCCTAGCTGACACCAGTGACATACTACTACAGTATATAGAAAGCCGCTTGTTATGCAGAGTATTTCAAGAAAATTAGGTCAGTGTCCCAGGATAACACCCACACTAGTCGGCTAACACCCAGGTACCCATTTTTCGATGGGTGAACATAGACAACAGGTGTAAAGAAACACGCCTGTTTCTACCCTGGCTGGGAATCGAATATTTATTTATTTATTTATTAATTTATTTATTTTATGTCTTTGCAAACAGTACATTGAGATTTTATATTTACAATAGTGGGTTGCAATGCAAAGAGAGCCTCTATTATGCCTAGGCATTATGGGCCAACTTAACATTATTGGGTTACAGTCTACTTAACACTAAGGAGTATATCATAGTTGAACAGTAGGATAGTAATTATTTCATAGTTGTACAGTAGAATATTAATTATGAATGAGTCAAAATTTGTATAATACAAAGATATATTTATATTCAAAAATACTTTTTGTGAAGACAATGATTTAATTATATTCCTGTCAACAATGGATAAAAGGTTCAAAGTGATTGTTTCATTATAAGAGCATAAGAACATAAGAAAGGAGGAACACTGCAGGAGGCCTGCTGGCCCATACTAGGCAGGTCCTTTACAATTCATCCCACTAACAAAACATTTGCCCAACCCAATTTTCAATGCCACCCAAGAAATAAGCTCTGATGTGAAAGTCCCACTCAAATCTAACCCCTCCCACTCATGTACTTATCCAACCTAGATTTGAAACTACCCAAAGTCCCAGCCTCAATAACCCAACTAGGTAGACTGTTCCACTCATCAACTACCCTATTTCCAAACCAATACTTTCCTATGTCCTTTCTAAATCTAAACTTATCTAATTTAAATCCATTACTGCGGGTTCTCTCCTGGAGAGACATCTCAAGACCTTATTAATATCCCCTTTATTAATACCTATCTTCCACTTATACACTTCGATCAGGTCTCCCCTCATTCTTCGTCTAACAAGTGAATGTAACTTAAGAGTCTTCAATCTTTCTTCATAAGGAAGATTTCTAATGCTATGTATTAATTTAGTCATCCTACGCTGAATGTTTTCTAACGAATTTATGTCCATTTTGTAATACGGAGACCAGAACTGAGCTGCATAATCTAGGTGAGGCCTTACTAATGATGTATAAAGCTGCAGTATGACCTCTGGACTTCTGTTGCTTACACTTCTTGATATAAATCCCAGTAATCTATTTGCCTTATTACGTACACTTAGGCATTGCTGTCTTGGTTTAAGGTTGCTGCTCACCATAACCCCCAAGTCCTTTTCGCAATCTGTATGGCTAAGTTCTACATCATTTAACTTACAAGTACTAGGGTTATGGCACTCCCAAGCTTCAGAACCTTGCATTTATCTACATTGAACTGCATCTGCCACTTTTCTGACCAAGAATAGAGTTTGTTTAAATCCTCCTGAAGTTCCATAACATCTACGTTTGAATCAATTATCCTACCTATCTTTGTGTCATCGGCGAATTTGCTCATATCACTTAGTAAATTTCCCTCATCAAGATCATTGATATATATTATAAACAACAACGGGCCCAAGACTGATCCCTGTGGAACGCCACTTGTTACAGATCCCACTCGGATTTAAACCCCATTTATGGACACTCTCTGCTTCTGTCAGTGAGCCATGACTCGATCCACGAGAGCACTTTTCCCCCAATGCCATGAGCTGCCACTTTCTTTAACAGTCTATGGTGCGGAACTCTATCAAAACCCCTTACTAAATCTAAGTAAATAATATCAAATTCTTTATTGTGGTCAACAGCCTCAAAAGCTTTACTAAAGAAAGTTAATAAATTAGTTAAAACAAGCCCGGCCTTTTGGTGAATCCTTTGCTGAGTATCATTAATCAAGTATGCTTATCGAGATGGCTTCTTATAATCTCAGCTATAATTGACTTTTTAGTAATTTGCCTACAATTGAGGTCAGGCTTATTGGGCGGTAATTTGACGGTAAACGACTTGCCCCCTGTTTTAAAAAATAGGAATTACATTAGCCATTTTCCACATATCAGACACTACACCTGTTTGAAGAGATAAATTAAAAATATTAGTTAATGGTTCACAGATTTTCCATTTTGCATTCCTTAAGAACCCTTGAAAAAACCTCATCGGGACCCGGCAACTTATTTTGCTTCTGTCTGTCTATCTGCTTCACAACCATCTCACTAGTGACTGTGATGTTAAAATAATTTATCTTCTTCTAGCCCACTGTAAAAAAATTTAAATTTCTGGAATATTGTTAGTGTCTTCCTGTGTAAAAACTGAGAGAAAATAATTTTTTAAAATCAAGCACATTTCATTCTCTTTGTCAGTAAGGTGCCCATAGTTATTTTTAAGGGGACCTTCTTATCTCTAACTTTTTTTTCTATAGACCTGGAAAAAACTTTTTGGGTTAGTTTTAGAATCCCTAGCAACTTTAATTTCATAGTCCCTTTTAGCTTTTCTTATCCCCTTTTTAATGTCCCTCTTAATGTCAATATATGATTCATAAGATGACCCTCACCCCTTTTGATACACCTATAAATTCCTTTCTTATGCCCTAGTAGATATTTGAGCCCATTATTCATCCATTTTGGGTCATTTCTATTTGATCTAATTTCTTTATATGGGATAAACGCTTTCGAGCAGCATGTATTTGTGTTCAGAAAACTGTCATATTGATTAGCTCTCTTCGTTACCCCAGTCAACAGATGATAAGTGTTCTCTAAGCCCATGTAATCTGCTAAGCAAAATCTGGGACTGTTACTGAGTTATCGTACTATCGTACTTCCATTCAAAGCTAAAAAGTAATTGATTTGTGATCGCTAGCACCCAGTTCCTCTGAAATTTCTAAATTATTAACAAGGGATTCATTGTTTGCCATAACTAAGTCAAGCAGGTTATTTCCCCTTGTAGGTTCTGTCACAAACTGCTTCAAAAAACAATCCTGAAATACTTCTAAGAAGTCGTATGATTCTAAATTCCAGTCAAGAAAATTCCAATCAACATGACTAAAGTTAAAGTCTCCTAGAATTACTACATTATCGTGCCTTGTGGCCTTAACAATTTCCTCCCATAGTAGTTTCCTTGGTCCCTATCTAAGTTTGGGGGACGGTATATCACTCCTAAAATCAGTTTTTCATGCCCCTCTGAAAATTCTATCCAAACAGACTCTGTATGTGTTACTTCAGACTTAATACCCGTTTTTATGCAACAGTTCAAGCGATCTCGGACATACAATGCCACCCCACCCCCCCTCCCAATACTTCTATCTTCTTGGAACAATTTAAAACCCTGAATGTGACATTCCGCAGGCATGTCCCGACTTTTTTAATTAAACCACGTCTCAGTTAAGGCAAATACATGTGGGAGTACATAGGTGAGTATGTGTGTACTGAGTATTTAGCATTTAGTCTAGGGTGATTAAGTGGCTTTTGAGAAAAGTCTTAAATTGATTTTCAGACTGGGTTACTTTAATATTTTGGGGCCCTTTATGTGCATAGAGTTTTTACAGTGTGATATGGACACGAGGCATATCAAAAAGAGATCTGTATCTTGTGTTGTGGTCATGTGTCCTGTTTAGGTTGGTGAGGAGAAGTTTGAGTGGAGGGTTTATATTTGCATGTATTGTTCTGTGTATGTAGTAGGCACATGAATAAGTATGGATGTTCTTAATGGTGAGCAGATTCAGACTTTTGAAAATTGGTGGAGTATGCTGGTGGGAGTGGGAATTTGTTATCATTCTTACTGCTGCCTTTTGCTGGGTTATTAGAGGTTTTAGGTGATTGGATGTTGTTGATCCCCATGCACAAATTCCATATGTAAGATAAGGGTATATGAGTGAATGGTACAGTGCCAGGAGAGCTGATTGTGGAACGTAGTACCTTATCTTTGATAGTATGCCTACAGTCTTGGAGATTTCCTTGGTGATTTGTTGTATGTGTGTCTGGAACTTAAGGAAAATCATATATTGCTAACCCAAGCCAGGTAATAGAAATAAGCCACATTGACTTTTTTGGGTTATCCTAGGTTCTCTACACATATGCTGCTATGTGTGATAATCTATATAGAGAAAATAGCTTTTTTGTTTCAGGTTTATGGTGCAGTACGAGTGTATATCACAGTTAGCCCTGTGCTATACTCCGTTTTCTCTAATATAATCCCCCAAGACAAGGATAGGAGAATGGTATTTGTATACCATATCCTCTTCATACCTCTGTCGAATTGCTCGGTGTTATGCCAAATATTATTTATTCTGGAGTATTTAACATGTTTTATGTTATTTATATTTTTATTATGTCATATCAGATCAATTGTGATAGGCAAATAAGCTGTAGTGTTGATATTAGTGTAATAATAAAGCATATTCTCCTGCATCATGAGACTGTGCTCATGGCAACCGACAGTGGCTTCAAAGCCACCTTATCTTTAACCCTTTGAGGGTTTCGGCTGTACTAGTACGGCTTACGACCCAGGGTTTTTGACGTACTAGTACGGCTAAATTCTAGCGCCCTCAAATCTAGTGGGAGACAGCTGGTAGGCATACATATGAAAGAATGGGTCTATGTGGTCAGTGTGCGCAGTATAAAAAAAATCCTGCAGCACACAGTGCATAATGAGAAAAAAAAAAACTTTGACCATGTTTTTGGAATAAAACAGCAACTTTGCACTGTATTTTCGTAAGGTATTTGTTATTGTATTCTAGTTTTCTTGGTCTCATTTTATAGAATGGAAGACATATTACAGAAATTGAGATGATTTTGACTGGTTTTACAATGAAAAGTACCTTGAAATTGAGCTCAAAGTAGCAGAAATGTTCGATTTTTACCAAAGTTCCAAAGTAAACAAATCATGCCAAGCGTCCAATACACGTCAACTGGTGAGTCTAATATTCTTTCACAAGTGCGCTGATATTATTTATGCCATTTCTACACTAATGCAGTAGTCTGCATAACAGTAAATCTTCTATTTTTTGTAATAATAAAAATTGAAAAGCCAAAGAAATATAAGTGGGGCTGGGGATGTCTAATGAACAGAGGAAATGTTATTTTAGTGCCAGGAATGTCTTTCTTGTTTATTATGGACCCTATTTGGAAATTGGCATCTTTTGAAATTTGTGTGAAATTGGCAAAATTGCTAAATTCTGAGCACTGTATTGGATAGTTGAAATCAGTAAATGAGTGGTTTCTTGTACTCATTCAATAGAAAAAATGGAGTTCTAGAGAAATAGTTATGATTTTTGTCGACTAGTACACAGGAATTGGCCGAAAATATGGCTCAAAGTGGGCAAAATCGCCGATGCGTAAACATCGTCGAGACCGCTAACTTCGCGAGAGCATAATTCTGTAAGTTTTCCATCAAATTTCGTACTTTTGGTGTCATTATGATCAGGAAAAGATTCTCTATCTTTTCATAAGAAAAAATTATTATTTTTTTTTTTTTTTTTGGAAATTTGGCCGACCGTGAGAACAAGTCTGAGAGGGCCTGTCGACCCTCAAAGGGTTAATGAATAATGTACTGTGTTGGTGCTTTTCATAACGAGAAGCATTTCTTTTATTCATTGGAACCATGGCTAGGGCTAAAAGTAAGAAGGTTAAAACAATAAATGGAGAAAAAGAAACTGGAATGACTTATGCAGCAAGTAGCGCCACCAAACAGTACCAGCAGGTTGGTGTGGTGACCCTAGAAATTTGAAATTATGCTAGCCGAAACTAGTGCCAAATAACTGAAGGAACCGAATAACTGATTGCTGGATTTGTGATGGCGGACCTGTACTGAAAAAAACATACAAGTAATGAAATTCAATTTTTTTTATTCTTCCTATAACAAGTATGAACTAACAAGAAAATAATTTTGTAATGAAACAAGGTTTCCAAATAATAACAAAACAAAGCCAAACCTTGCATCAGTTCTAAACTGAACTAGGTATTGTATATACTGAAGGCAAAATGCTTCAAGACAGTTTAAATACTGTAACTTAATATTGTACAAAATATAACAGGAGATTTAAAATTAAGATTAAGATGTTTATTTTGACATGATACATGGTTGTACAGAGGAATATAATAGTTGGGTGTACATGCCAAAAGCCCCTTTGATATATACCTTTGATATACCTTTGAATAATTCGAGAGTATATCTACTCTCTGGGCCCGGCCATGGGCCAGGCTCGTCTGGTGCTCGCCTGGTCAACCAGGCTGTGCTTTGTGTGCAGAGCATTTCGGGCAAACTTAAGATTAACTTAAGATTAAGAAGGCAATAATAGTTCATATGGCCATTAGATGAGTTACAGTAAGTACAAGAGAACTGAATATTCTATTAGGTAATGCTACATGGCTTTGATAAGTCTAGTAGAGAATTATTACACTACTGAATTAGTTTATAAAGATTACAGTATTACAATTGAACAAGTTAAAGTTAAAACAATTTACAATATGATGTATTACAGTTTAGTACTATTTAAAACAATGAAATTTGGTATTACAATGGAACAGTTTTAAAAACAATTTACATTATGAAGTATTACAATTTAGTACCATTTAAAACAATGAAATTTAGACATCCTAATTTTGAAGTAGTAAGTGGTTGAGCATTCATCAGCACAATGTGAGTAGTTTTTGAGTAATTAGTAGTGATTAGGTACAGTTTGTCTGGTTAATTTTGTTAATTTCTGGTTAATTTTGTAGGGCCTTAAACTGATTTCCAGACAGGGGTCCTTTAATACATTCTGGCAATGAATTCCAGATCTTCAGGCCTTTTACGTGCATAGCATTTTTGCAAAGGGAGAGATGGACATGAGGGATATCGAAGAGTGATTTGTCTCTTGTATTATGGTTGTTTATTTTTATTTTATTATCACACTGGCCGATTCCCACCAAGGCAGGGTGGCCCGAAAAAGAAAAACTTTCACCATCATTCACTCCATCACTGTCTTGCCAGAAGGGTGCTTTACACTACAGTTTTTAAACTGCAACATTAACACCCCTCCTTCAGAGTGCAGGCACTGTACTTCCCATCTCCAGGACTCAAGTCCGGCCTGCCGGTTTCCCTGAATCCCTTCATAAATGTTACTTTGCTCACACTCCAACAGCACGTCAAGTATTAAAAACCATTTGTCTCCATTCACTCCTATCAAACACGCTCAAGCATGCCTGCTGGAAGTCCAAGCCCTCGCACACAAAACCTCCCTTTTCCCCCTCCCTCCAAAACCCTTCTAGGCCGACCCCTACCCTGCCTTCCTTCCACTACAGACTGATACACTCTTGAAGTCATTCTGTTTCGCTCCATTCTCTCTACATGTCCGAACCACCTCAACAACCCTTCCTCAGCCTCTGGACAACAGTTTTGGTAATCCCGCACCTCCTCCTAACTTCCAAACTACGAATTCTCTGCATTATATTCACACCACACATTGCCCTCAGACATGACATCTCCACTGCCTCCAGCCTTCTCCTCGCTGCAACATTCATCACCCACGCTTCACACCCATATAAGAGCGTTGGTAAAACTATACTCTCATACATTCCCCTCTTTGCCTCCAAGGACAAAGTTCTTTGTCTCCACAGACTCCTAAGTGCACCACTCACTCTTTTTCCCTCATCAATTCTATGATTCACCTCATCTTTCATAGACCCATCCGCTGACCACGTCCACTCCCAAATATCTGAATACGTTCACCTCCTCCATACTCTCTCCCTCCAATCTGATATTCAATCTTTCATCACCTAATCTTTTTGTTATCCTCATAACCTTACTCTTTCCTGTATTCACCTTTAATTTTCTTCTTTTGCACACCCTACCAAATTCATCCACCAATCTCTGCAGCTTTTTCTTCAGAATCTCCCAAGAGCACAGTGTCATCAGCAAAGAGCAGCTGTGACAACTCCCACTTTGTGTGTGATTCTTTATCTTTAACTCCACGCCTCTTGCCAAGACCCTCGCATTTACTTCTCTTACAACCCATCTATAAATATATTAAACAACCACGGTGACATCACACATCCTTGTCTAAGGCCTACTTTTACTGGGAAAAAATTTCCCTCTTTCCTACATACTCTAACTTGAGCCTCACTATCCTCGTAAAAACTCTTCACTGCTTTCAGTAACCTACCTCCTACACCATACACTTGCAACATCTGCCACATTGCCCCCCTATCCACCCTGTCATACGCCTTTTCCAAATCCATAAATGCCACAAAGACCTCTTTAGCCTTATCTAAATACTGTTCACTTATATGTTTCACTGTAAACACCTGTCCACACACCCCCTACCTTTCCTAAAGCCTCCTTGTTCATCTGCTATCCTATTCTCCGTCTTACTCTTAATTCTTTCAATTATAACTCTACCATACACTTTACCAGGTACACTCAACAGACTTATCCCCCTATAATTTTTGCACTTTCTTTTATCCCCCTTTGCCTTTATACAAAGGAACTATGCATGCTCTCTGCCAATCCCTAGGTACCTTACCCTCTTCCATACATTTATTAAATAATTGCACCAACCACTCCAAAACTATATCCCCACCTGCTTTTAACATTTCTATCTTTATCCCATCAATCCCGGCTGCCTTACCCCCTTTCATTTTACCTACTGCCTCACGAACTTCCCCCACACTCACAACTGGCTCTTCCTCACTCCTACAAGATGTTATTCCTCCTTGCCCTATACATGAAATCACAGCTTCCCTATCTTCATCAACATTTAACAATTCCTCAAAATATTCCCTCCATCTTCCAATACCTCTAACTCTCCATTTAATAACTCTCCTCTCCTATTTTTAACTGACAAATCCATTTGTTCTCTAGGCTTTCTTAACTTGTTAATCTCACTCCAAAACTTTTTCTTATTTTCAACAAAATTTGTTGATAACATCTCACCCACTCTCTCATTTGCTCTCTTTTTTACATTGCTTCACCACTCTCTTAACCTCTCTCTTTTTCTCCATATACTCTTCCCTCCTTGCATCACTTCTACTTTGTAAAAACTTCTCATATGCTAACTTTTTCTCCCTTACTACTCTCTTTACATCATCATTCCACCAATCACTCCTCTTCCCTCCTGCACCCACTTTCCTGTAACCACAAACTTCTGCTGAACACTCTAACACTACATTTTTTAAACCTACCTCATACCTCTTCGACCCATTGCCTATGCTCTCATTAGCCCATCTATCCTCCAATAGCTGATTATATCTTACCCTAACTGCCTCCTTTTAGTTTATAAACCTTCACCTCTCTCTTCCCTGATGCTTCTATTCTCCTTGTATCCCATCTACCTTTTATTCTCAGTGTAGCTACAACTAGAAAGTGATCTGATATATCTGTGGCCCCTCTATAAACATGTACATCCTGAAGTCTACTCAACGGTCTTTTATCTACCAATACATAATCCAACAAACTACTGTCATTTCGCCCTACATCATATCGTGTATACTTATTTATCCTCTTTTTCTTAAAATATGTATTACCTATAACTAAACCCCTTTCTATACAAAGTTCAATCAAAGGGCTCCCATTATCATTTACACCTGGCACCCCAAACTTACCTACCACACCCTCTCTAAAAGTTTCTCCTACTTGATCATTCAGGTCCCCTACCACAATTACTCTCTCACTTGGTTCAAAGGCTCCTATACATTCACTTAACATCTCCCAAAATCTCTCTCTCTCCTCTGCATTCCTCTCTTCTCCAGGTGCATACACGCTTATTATGACCCACTTCTCGCATCCAACCTTTACTTTAATCCACATAATTCTTGAATTTACACATTCATATTCTCTTTTCTCCTTCCATAACTGATCATTTAACATTACTGCTACCCCTTCCTTTGCTCTAACTCTCTCAGATACTCCAGATTTAATCCCATTTATTTCCCCCCACTGAAACTCTCCTACCCCCTTCAGCTTTGTTTCGCTTAGGGCCAGGACATCCAACTTCTTTTCATTCATAACATCAGCAATCATCTGTTTCTTGTCATCCGCACTACATCCACACACATTTAAGCATCCCAGTTTTATAAAGTTTTTCTTCTTCTCTTTTTTAGTAAATGTCTACAGGAGAAGGGGTTACTAGCCCATTGCTCCCGGCATTTTAGTCGCCTCATACGACACGCATGGCTTACGGAGGAAAGATTCTTTTCCACTTCCCCATGGACAATAGAAGAAATAAAGAAGAACAAGAGCTATTTAGAAAAAGGAGAAAAACCTAGATGTATGTATATATATATGCATGTGCGTGTCTGTGAAGTGTGACCAAAGTGTAAGTAGGAGTAGCAAGATATCCCTGTTATCTAGTGTGTTCATGAGACAGAAAAAGAAACCAGCAATCCTACCATCATGCAAAACAGTTACAGGTTTTTGTTTCACAGTCATCTGGCAGGACGGTAGTACTTCCCTGGGTGGTTGCTGTCTACCAACCTACTACCTATATATTATGGTTGTATGTTCTGTTATAGTTATCAAGGAGGAGTTTGAGAGGCAGATTTACATTTGAGTATAGTGTTCTGTGTATGTAGTAGGCACAATAATAACTAAGGATGTTTTGTATATTAAGCAAGTTAAGACTTTTGAAAAGAGGTAGAGTGTGTTGTCTAATGGAGTAGTTAATAATCAATTGCACCACAGCTTTTTGTTGGGTTATTAACCCTTTGAGGGTTTCGGCCGTACTAGTACGGCTTATGACCCAGGGTTATTGACATACTAGTATGGCTTATGACCCAGGGTTTTTGACGTACTAGTAAGGCTAAATTTTAGCGCCCTCAAATCTAGTGAGAGAAAGCTGGTAGGCCTACATATGAAAGAATGGGTCTATGTGGTCAGTGTGCGCAGTATAAAAAAAGAAAATCCTGCAGCACACACAATGCGTAATGAGAAAAAAAAACTTTGACCGTGTTTTTGGAATAAAACAGCGACTTTGCACTGTATTTTCGTATGGTGTATTTATTGTTGTATTCTAGTTTTCTTGGTCTCGTTTTATAGAATGGAAGACATATTACAGAAATTGAGATGATTTTGACTGGTTTTACAATGAAAAGTACCTTGAAATTGAGCGCAAAGTAGCAGAAATGTTCGATTTTTACCAAAGTTCAAAAGTAAACAAATCATGCCAAGCATCCAATACACGTCAACTGGTTAGTCTAATATTCTTTCACAAGTACGCTGATATTATTTATACCATTTCCACACCAATGCAGTAGTCTGCATAACAGTAAATCTACTATTTTTTGTAAGAATAAAAATTCAAAGTGGAAAGCCAAAGAAATATAAGAGGGACCTGGGGATGTGACTAACAAACAGAGAACTTGTTATTTTAGTGCCAGGAATGTCTTTCTTGTTTATTCTGGACACTATTCGGAAATTAGCATCTTTTGAAATTTGTGTGAAATTGGCAAAATTGCTAAATTCTGACCACTTTATTGGATAATTGAAAATGGTAAATGGGTGGTTTCTTGTACTATTCGAAGAAAAAATGGAGTTTAAAAAAATGTTTTGATTTTTGTCACTTATTTTGGGAAAAGGGCCAAAAAAATAGGGCTCAAAGTGAGAAAAAATGCCAATGCGAAAACATCGTCGAGCCCCGAAAAATTTGCAAGAGCATAATTCCGTAAGTTTTCCATCAAATTTCATACTTTTGGTGTCTCTAATGGGGAAAAAAAATTCTCTTTTTTTTTTCAAAAAATTTTTTTTTTTTTTTTTTGAAATTTGGGCCGACCCTGAGAACAAGTCTCGGAGAGGGCCTGTTGCCCCCAAAAAGGGGTTAAAGGCTTAAGGTGATTTTGCTGTGGTTAACCCCCATACACAAAACCATAGGTGAGGTAGGGTAAATGATTGGACAAAGCTGAAGATTTGTTGGGGTACATAGTACCGTATTTTTGAAAGGATGCCTACTGTTTTGGAGACTTTCTTGGAAATTTTCTGTGTCTGAAATTTGAGGCTGCAGTCAAGGTGGAGCCCTAGAAATTTGCCTCGTCTGCTAAAATAGGTAAACCCATTTTAAATTTTTCAGCTGTACATTTAAAGCTCTGTTTCCAAAAAGCTTTAAGTGGGTTTTGTCAATATTGAATGAAAAATTTGGGGAAAACATCCAAGTAGGATTTTTTTTGCAGTTCAGCATTTACAGTGTCTGTTTTTATGGTTTGGGTTTGGGTTGAAGAAAAAAAGTTTGCCACGAAAATAAAATGGGTTTTTCATGAGATTTGACGTGTTTGGTAGGTCATTGATGTAAATGAAAAAGAGAATTCTCTGAAATTTGGCAGTATAACGAGACTGTTTTTGAAAAAATCAGCATTGTATTAGCCAAAAAAAAAAATTCAAATGGGACTTAAAAACAAACAAGGGTAATTTTTCAATTTTCTACAAAAAAACTAAAGGGAAAATAAGCAATTTTTTAAAAAAATTTTTAAGTATTAACAAAAATTTTGGGTTTTTGTTTGCATTACCTGCGATTGCTGTGTGACAAAAAATTTTTGCACAAACTAAAAAACAGCAAACCCATGTCCATAGAAAACGAAGTTTGCATTTACAAAACAACAAAAAAAATATATAGCCCTTTTTAAAAGGAAAAACAATTAGAAAAAAAAAAAGTAAACATTGTAGCCCTGCGGCAGACCCCCGTTTTCAGTCAAATTTCCCCAAATTTCAACTTGGCCCCGCTAATTCTGCTGGATTAAGTACATTTTGATTTCATTTATTAAACAGAAAAAAAACTCTCTACAATTTCAGAAGAATTTTTCAAATCCCACCAAAAAGGGGATTTAATTTCAGGGCTTTGACATTTTTAAGGGTAAACGTACCTGGAAGCTTGTTCCACTTTTTAAAACTTTATCCCAACCAGTACACCCTATCTCCTTTTTGAAACTAAATTTTGAAACTTAAAATTTTTCCACTCCTGTCCTGCTAAAAAAAAAGCAAGTTATTTATATACCCCTTAGCTATTCCTGTTTTTCCCTTTAAAACATTCTGTCTTTTTCCCCTTTGTGATGTAGTTCAGCTGGGCTTGTGAGGTCTCTGGGGAGACCAAAATTTTAAACCCAAATTATATGGTAAACCTTGCCTTGGCAAATGTCGTCAGAGCCATGCCTTTTCAGCTTAAGACTGGGGTCTTTGTTTCTGGCGGCGTCAGCCCTCGGCGTCGATCAACACCACGTGTGCACACCTCATTGTGGAGGGTGCTTGGGACCAAAATTAAAAGCCCAAGGAACAGTGAGTAGAGAGCTTCGAGCGGAGCTGCTGCTGGGGTGCAGAGCTCGAGCAGAGACTTCGAGCGGAGCTGCTGCTGGGGTGCAGGGCTCGGGAGAAGGCTGCTGAGTCTCTGGGGAGACTGTTGGAGGCATTGGGCAGAGTATTGGCTTGGCGCAGCACTCGTGCTGTGTAGGTCTCGGGGGCCTGTGGCTTAGTTCCTGTGATGAACTGCCCTTGAACTATATTTTAAGTTTCATTCATTTTGGTCAAGTTGATTGTATTCCCTGTCTCACTGCTTATATGTACCCAAACCCCCTTTGCTAAACCACAATAAGTTTCTCCTGTTCCAAAATATATTATTGACAAGGACTTAATAATAAACTGTGTTTGAGTAGAATAGTAATATTCACTGTCCCCGTTATTTACTCATTTCTCCATTTATTTTTGTTTGTTAAAGTAGTGAGAGGGTGAGTAGTGTGGTGGGTTTGAGTAATAAGAGGTGATGGGGATGGTTACCCAGTGACTTCACATTAAACCTCCACACTCATCCCTCCTACTGCCTCGCCTGTCCCTACCTACGACTCCCTCCGCTTACCCCATATTCCCCAATTATTCTACGTTCCAATACCCCCCCCCACAGGGACATGGTGTCTAAGCGTGGTGGTTCTTATTTTTATAGTAGGAACCAGTCCATGTGCCTTATTTTTGAACTGCTCGGTTATACTTATGTTATGCTCCCCATTTTTTTCTTGTGTGTGTAAAGCAAGTAAATATCTGAAATGATATTATAATCCTGTGCCCTTTAAAACTGACTTTTTTTTTGACGTGGGTCTGAGTAATTGTTTGGGTGTAATATTTATTTGGAGTTGGTTGTTGGTTTGAGAAAAATGGTGGAGAATATCAGTGTTGGGTGAGACTTTTGGGGGAAGCAATTACTGGCCGAAATTGAATATTTACAGAGGAATGAGAAGTCCCCCAGCCCGCTTGGAAGACTAGCCCACAACTGCCACCCATTGAAGAGCTGCCTATGATTGTTTTCCTGCCGATGGCCAAGTCACCCAGTTGATGTCCCCCAGTAGATGTATTGCTGCTTGGTCTGTCATCCAGTGTAGTGGGTGTCTGTTGCTTCACCCAGCTCGTGACCATCACCTGCGGACCGCCAGTTACCCGCAGTTGCCAGGGAGGGGTGACTGCACCTACTGTTGATGATTGAAGTGACCTCACCTCACTCGAGCAAATGACCATAGCCTGCTACTGCTGATGTCGGCTGCTGTGATGCTGTTGCTATGCTGTGGCCGTGCTGTGATGCTGTCTGCTATGCTGGGGCCCGTGCTGTGATGCTGTCTGCTATGCTTGTGGCGTCCCTGTGATGCTGTCTGCTTGCTGTGGCCGTGCTGTGATGCTGTCTGCAAATGCTGTGGCTGTGCTGTGATGCTGCGATGCTGCCTAGCTCAAGAGGAGGAGATGGCGGTGATGCTGCAGGGGTGTTGAGGGATTCTGGCTGGTGTGCCAGGGACAGGAGAATTACATGAAGGAGCTGCCATCCTCGGAGATGTGGAAGGACGTGAGCCGCGGAGATGGACTCAGTGCGGGGACCAGCCTGTTTTCAAGGGCGGTATGGAGGTGTACCCTGCCTTGTTTGGTCGACCTGTATGACCGGAATGCGGGGAGTCCTGCCAGCCATGAGAGACAATTAAGAGTGTGAGTGTCCCCAGCCTACTTTGACTTGCCAGAAGTGTTAGTGTTACCTGTGTGAAATTAGGTGCCCTTGAATACGGTCCAGTGATTAGGGCCCCGCCTTGTTTTATGGGGCCCAGTGAAACCTAGTAATGGCATAGGACAATGGAGGGTCTTAGCTGTGATGCCTCCCCTGTCTCGGTTTTCAGCTGTAGTGTGCTTTGTGAAGTGTGCCGAAAATGCGACCTTGGTGGTCGTGAAGTGGTCCAGTTGCAGTTACTTGAAAGAATGCACCTTTGGAGCATTTTTTCCACGCCATAGAAGCCTAGAGGGTTTGGCCCAATGGTTAACGTGCGAGGATGACTAGCTTTGGTTAGTGCATTTCTAGTAGAAGTAGGGAAGGGACTGGAGCCCCTATTTAGTTTTTAAGGAGAAAAAGACGGGTAAGGAGGGTTTGACCAGAGAGCAACTGTTATTTCTGGCCAAATGCGAGGTTACTGATTACGCTGCCTTGTGGTAGATGAGAAGGTTGAGGGAAATATATGTAAATTTAATAAATTTTTTATTATTTATAATTTTGTTTTTTGTATTGTAATAAATTTAAGGGGTTAGGGATTTAAAAAAGTCTAATAACTTAGGACAAATTGTCCTAGTTCTCAGATATTTTAAATTGGGGGAGAAAGGGGATGTGATGTAGTTCAGCTGGGCTTGTGAGGTCTCGGGGAGACCTAATTTAACCAATAAAAATTTGGGCACCTTGCCTTGGCAAATGTCTGTCAGAGCCACGCCTTTTCGGCTTAAGACTGGGGTCTTTTGTTCTGGACGGCATCAGACCTCGGCGTCAGATCAACACCACGTGTGCACACCTCATTGTGGAGGGTGCTTGGACCACCATAAAAGCCCAAGGAACAGCTGAGTAGAGAGATTCGAGCGGAGCTGCTGCTGGGGTGCAGGGCTCGGGAGAAGGCTGCTGAAGTCTCTGGAGGGAGACTGTTCGAGGCATTGGGCAGAGTATTGGCTTGCGCAAATACTCGTGCCGTGTAGGTTTTGGGACCTGTGGCTTGTTCCTGTGATGAACTGCCCCCTTTAACTATATTGTAAGTTATATTCATTTTGGTCAAGTTGTTGTATTCCCTGTCTCACTGCTTATATGTACCACCCCATTTGTCTAAACCACAATAAGTTCTCTGTTCCCAAATATATTATTGTTTCAAGGACTTAATAATAAACTGTGTTTGAGTAGAATAGTAATATTCACTGTCCCCGTTTTTTTACTCTTTCTCCATTTATTTAGTTTAGTTAAAGTAGTGAGAGGGTGGGGTAGTGTGGGGGGTGGAGTATAAGAGGTGATGGTTTTGGTCACCCGTGACCTCACATTACCTACCCCACCTCCGTTTAAACATCTCTCCTACCACCTCGCCTGCCTGTCCCCTGCCTACTGACTCCCTCCGCTTACCCCCATATTCCCCAATTATAGCCACGTTCCAATACCCCCCCCCTACATGACACCTTTAATTCTATGTCTTTCCAGACATCAAATTTAATGCCTTCAGCCAATATTTGTAGGAAGGCTTTTGACACATGGGATGAAAATCAACCTTCTCTGTTAATGTTCCAGTTTGTTTAAATCCTTTCTTTAATATGGGGACTAGAACTGAGTAGCATAATCAAAATGAGGGCTTATCAAAGTATAATTTATATACAGTGGTCCCTCGATAATCATCAGGCTCGATAGTCATAATTTTCGATAATCATAACGTTATTTTCGTTAAAACATTGGCTCGCGAATCATCGTTTGACTCACGAATCGTCGTTCGTCCAGGACACGTACACATGGCTCCAAGCCGCCTCGCCCTCCCTTCCCAGTCAGTGTGCCATTGTTTACCAGTGAGTGACGATCCCCCTCACTCGTTCATACGGAATATTTCATAATATTCCATTCATTTTAGTGCTTTCAACTGCTAAATAAGCTACCATGGCTCCAAAGAAAGCTCCTAGTGCCAGGCCTTTGGTAAAGGTAAGAAATACGATTGAATTCAAGAAAAACATCATTGAGCAATATGAAAGTGGCGTACATGTGGCCGAACTGGCCAGGATGTATAACAAACCCCATACAACCATAGCTTCCATCGTGGTCAAGAAAAAGGAAATCAAGGAAGCTGTTGTTGCAAAGGGGGTAAATATGCTGACAAAAATGAGATCACCAGTACTCGAAGATAGAAGTTATTATTGGTGTGAATAAACGAGAAACAATTAGCAGGAGATAGTCTTATGCAGTCGATTATTTGTGAAAAGGCTAGGCAGTTGCATGACGATCTCCAGGGCCGGATTACCGCATTTGGGGGCCCCGCGGTCCAAGGGGTTCAGGGGCTCATCCAAGACTGTGCACATGGTGCAAGTGCAAAGGGGTCCCTACCTAAAAAGTTCAAGTTTGGAGAGTAAAATTGATTTTTAAAAATTAATCAAAACAAAAATAAATAATGAAATAAAATAAAATAAAAATAAATAAACCTAACCATAGATGGCAACACTCAACACGCCTTTGTTTACATCAGAACAGCTGTGTTTTCCCGCTAATGGGTGAGTATGGGAGATTCCTCTCCAATTTTCTGTAGTAATTACACGTTATCTAGACTTGTACTGTGACAAATTAACTAAATTGTTGTTGATAGACATTGATGTGTATGGATAAATGTTTGTTTTCGCCTCTAAATGTTAAGGGAGGTACCTGATAGGGTTACTTGACCAGTAAAGACGCATGGACCAGTAAAGACGCATGGACCAGTAAAGACGCATTTTTGGTAAAAATACTATAAAGAAAAACCTAAAAACGCAAACTGACTTGCTTTCTGTGGAGAAAATGAGGTTTTTGGTTCGGAAAACAATGGCAATTTCCTAGGGATCATAGAACTGTTAGCACAATTCGATCCATTCTTAGCAAATCATGTGTCACGCCTTGGGAATGCAGGAAGAGGCACTGTATCTTGCATGTCATCTACTATATGCAATGAATTTATTGAACTGATGACTAAGAAGGTCCTCAATAACATCATAGCAGCTGTGAAAACTGCAAAATACTTTGCAATAAGTGTAGATTCAACACCAGATATTTCACATACAGATCAATTGACATTCATTGTTCGCTTTGTCGACTCCAGTGGTAAGCCTGTAGAGCGCTTTATAAAATTCAATCCTCTTTCAGGCCATGATGGAGAAACAATAATGAATGTAGTACTGGATACTCTGCTTGAACATGATCTCTCTATTATGGATTGCCGCGGTCAGAGCTACGAAAATGCAAGTAACATGTCGGGAAAATATAATGGATTGCAAGCCCGTATCAAGCAAATCCCCCATTTGGAATATGTGCCGCTCAACTTTCTTTTAACTTGGGGTTATGTGCTGGGGAGTGTTGTGTCACTGCTTTTCTTTTTTGGATTTTTACAAGCATCTTAATTTTTTTTTTGCTTAAGCAGGGTGGAGTTACTCAAGTCAACCTTCATGGGATGTCATCAAATCATTATCAACAACAAGGGGTCAGGCAGCAGATGAAACACGCTTTAAAAGCGCTTTGTAAAAATCGTTTGTTTTGACCAAATAGCAGGGGAGAAGACCAGACAGCAATAAAAGAAGCGAAGCACCGCTTAGCATCAAAAGGGAATTTTAAATTTGGGCCCTTACCTGTGGCTTTTGGGATGTTTACTGGAACGGTTAAATGCCAAACAAGACACTTCAGAAAATTTTAAAACTGAAAGGGCTACTTGTGCAACCTTATGCAGGCTTAGTGGAATTTGTAACTCATACGCATGATAAAGCTTTGAAATTTTTGAAAGAAAGCTAAATGCGGGGTAAAGATACAGTTACCGGGATCATCAGTGGTAAAAGAAGAGGAAACGCATTTTGAGACCCAGACAAGAATTGTGTTTACAAGGGCAGAAATGTAAGACGCTACTATTTGTTTTTTTGGTTTCACTGTTACAGAATTGGTGAAAAAAAAAAAATCACCAAATCTCAATGACAATTTGGATTTTGTTAAAATTATACTATGCCAGAGCAAATTAGAGAAGCTGCTTTTAAAGTTGAAACAAAACCTTCAGCAATTTTCGGGACACATTTGTTGAGAAATATTTTAATTTTTCGGGGTATAAAAAATAAATTAAAAGCCCATAAAAAATGTGCACCCCAGTGCTTTAAAACTTTAAGAAAGCAGGATTCAGAAAAAAACCTTCCCAAATTTTTGCATAGTTTTCCCCTTTTTACCTACACTCCCTTTCTACTGTGAAGGGAACGTTCTTTTCTGTTTTGAAAGAGTGAAAAACCAGTCGTTAAAACAAGAGCCAAGAAAAAATTGTGTAAACCTAGCCTTTTTGACCAATAGTCTGTCTAACAGAAATATTGTTTTCAGAATAAATTGATGATTTTTCCAATGTGAAACCCAGAAAAAAGTTTATTTACGGGGCCCTGTAAATATAAACAATTCTTTCTTTCTTGAGTTTATATGATTTGATATTTTTTTGCTTTGTGCAATGAAACAAAATGGTCGTATTTATAAAGGAATAATGTGCGGAGGGTTTGCGAATTAATAGGTACATGGTCACATTTAAAGCCTAATCTAGTAATACTACCTGTCTTGGTTTATTCTTTTTAAAAAAGCATGTTTTAACAATATAATGGCTGTTGGTAAATGGTTTTGGTTGTCTTGATGTATTTTTCCCAAATTTAATTTTAAATCTAAATGCCGAATGTATTTAATTAGACCTAACAGGCCACCCCAACCCCCCCCCCCCCCCCCAAGCGGGAAAGGGGGGTCGCTTGCTTACCCGAACAAAAAGGGGCCCCCCCAATCGAAAGCTGGGGCCCCAGGGGCTTTTAAATCGGGCCCTGACGACTCAGAAAAAAATTTGCCTGAAATGAGTACTGTTTCTGGGAATTTAACAAGCAAGGCTGGTTTGAGGTTTAAAAGAAGTATGGCATAACAGTGTGAAGGCATGGCAAGGCGCCAGTTTCGGAAAAAAATTGCAGCTACAAAATTCGTAAGGAATTAAAGGGAGTAATAGGGGTGAAGGACTAAAACCCTAAAAGGCAAGTGGTAAATTGTGATAAAACGGGTCTTTTGGAAAAAAATGAAAAAGGGCCTATTTTATCAGGAGGAAAAGGAAAATGCCAGGAAAAGCCTTAAAAGCAAGCTGACTCATGCTGTGCTAAGGTGGGATTGAAAAGTGAAGCCTTTTATATTCCATTCAAAAATCCCATTTTTTAGGAAAAACAAGTTTGAAGTAATTGTGTGTTTTTGGAAGAAAATACATGGCCCCTAAACCCAGCGTTTTTAATCTTTTCCCTGAAGCTACGTTATCAAAATTATCGTTAGTAAAGTTAATTTCCCCCCATAAAAAATAATGGAAATAAAATTTAAACCCCGTGCAAGCACCCAAAGATTAAAAAAAAAAAAAATTACCACAGAAATTTTAATTTTAATACCAAAAAACTGAAGTTTACATGACAGTTACAGACACTTAACTTTTTTGAAGTTGGGTGATGTTTGATGGGATGGGAGGGGGGGAGAGCGGGATTTTTAGTGTTTAAAAGGGGAAACCCCCTTCCATTGCATTGAGGCAGCAACCCTTTTTTGGGGTTACCCCCTTGTTTTTTAATCCACTGGGGATGTTCAAGCCCGGGCTTCTGTCGCACAACATATTGCCATAAAACCCTGTACCTCTTTTCCCTTTTAGATTTCCTAAAGGGTTAAAACATTGTCGGTACGGGTTGCCAAAATGGTTTGCATTAGCTGTGTCAGGGTTTTTTTAAACAAAAAATTTTTGCATTAAAAGCCACTTTGCAACATTTCCTTTATCTTAGAAGTAGCAATTCTTCAATTTCTCTCTCCCCTCCCCGAAGCTTTTCCTCAGGTCTGCCCCTTGTGTTCAAGATGATCTAGCACCCACAGGGGTTAGTTCTTCCTGTCCCCACCCCCAATCTTCCCCCTCCTCCCACTAACCCCCAACCCAAGGATTTCCCCAAAATCCACAAGGGTTTCCCCTAAACGGAAGGATTCTAAATTAGCCTCAAACCTCAAAATCCTTTGTCACATTTTCTGGCTTTTTTTTCCAAGCAGATTTAAAGGCCCCTCTTAGTCATTCCCTCCCAAACCCTTACCTTAATGTTTACAAAATGGGTGGTAAAAATGATCTTTCCAAAACCCTTCTTAGGCATTTGGGGTTTTGAGGTCATCAACACTTTCAAAAATAGCTTTTGTTACAAGTTTCTTGAAGTTAAAAAACCGGCTGTCCAGGGCTGCAGGGGGGTGGTTAGAAAGGCAAAAATTCCTTAATGAAGTAAAGTCCCTAGAAAGTCCTCCTCCCAAGTCTAAGGGGTTTGCCCGGGAGCATTTCTAATACCGGAGGCATTTAAGGGTCTAATTTCTTTTCAATTAGGGAATTTTTCACATTTGGGGCAAATGCAGGGGGTAACCAGTCATAGAAAAAGTCCCCAGGACCCGCCTTATTTTGCCCCCCACGCACACACAAATTACCTTTAGGACTTTTTTTTTCCCGAAAACTTGGAGTTTCGAGTGATACACCAAAAAGGGTTCATTTGCAATCACCACTTATTGGCACACATCAAAAGAAAGCCTGTCTTTCATAGGCTTTTTTCCTGGGGGTCCTTTTCCTCTGGTAATGGGTCCGCTTGGGATTTTCTTCCAAAAAAAGGGGTTGTTTGTCACAAAATTTAAAAACTTGTTCAGGTTTCAGCCTCACTGTCTATTCTCTTGAAGTTGACATATTTTTCACCCATTTTTGGTCCGAACTGGGAGCCCCACCCGCCCTTTTACATAGAAAGCCACACGCTTTTAAAACTCTCAAACAACCTTGTGGCCTCCCCTTCACTACATCACTAGTTGCTGGGGTTTTTTTTAATTAAATGTCTTTCAACTTTTCCGCCTTTTACATAGATCGCTGGAGAGCGTTCCCGCTATCTGTTTCTCGTTTATCCACACCAATAAAGCCCAACTCTTCTATACTTGCGATTCAGTTTCGAAAAACATAGTTGCACCCTTTTTCAAAAACAGCTTCCCTTTATTGCCGTTTTCTTGCCCACAATAGTAGCGATGGTTGATGGGGTTTTTTTACCCTGGCCAGCTCGACACCACTCCACTTTTTTATTAGCAATGATCTCTTTTTCATCTCCATATAAAATTTTACCCCTTTTTTCTGTAGGGGGGGCACGAAACTTTTTGGGGCCCTGGTGACTTTTTTTCAGGTGCAATCACACAAAGTTTTGAAAAATGAAAGTTTCCCGTTGTTGTTTGGAAAACGACCCCAGTGGTGGCGGGGTTGTAAACCTAGCCCCAAGGGGAAAGGAGGGGCGCTCAGGCCAAAGTGGACGCGTTTTTGGTACGGAAGAATAGGCTGGTCGGGTTTTTAAGCCCTATCGAGGCAAAATTTTTTCGTTGAAAAAGTACGTGTAGATTTTTCGTTAACGATGCCACGTGGTTTGGGCCACTGTATAAGGGGATGGGTCACGAGGGAAATTTTTGTCGAGTGGTTCAAAAGGGGTTTGGCCCCAGTGTGAAAGAATTACCCCCTGGAAAAGAAATTGGATTCAAATGCCTCCCGCTAAGGACAAAAACACCTGTCATCCCCCAAATTGGATGACCTAATTCTGGAGGAGTTTGGGTCGTCACAGTAAAGTTCTGCCCCTTTAAAATCACCTTTCCCCTCCCCCAGCCCCTGGACGCAGGTCATTTTTAAAAATTAAAAAAAACCCAACCAAAACAATGTTTCAAAGGGGGCTTTAAGTGACCCCAGACATCACTTGACCCTAAGAAGTTTTGGAAAGTCACTTCATTCTCCATTTCTAAACCTCAGGCTTTGAATTCTGCTTGGAGAAAACGAGGCCAGATTTTGGGCCACAAGAGGGATTTGAAGGTTTGGGGCTGCCCGATGAACCCATGCAGTTTTGAAATCTATTGGGCTTGGGGGGTTTTATGGGGGTTTGGATGAGGTTTGGAGGTGTGGAAAAGGTTGGTGGAGGACCCCCAACGAAGAGAACCATGGACTGCAAAGCTTCAGCAGGAAAAGCAAAAGAGAGCTCAGAAATTGCTGGAGGAGGAAGAGAGATGGGAAGAAATTGCCTTCTTCAGAAAATTAAGGAGATTTTTTAAATTTGGGGGAAGATGGAAAGATTTATGGAGAAAATACCTGACAAGGCTTGCAAGCCATGTCAGCAACATGTACGGACAAAATCTTGGCCCATTTAGGGGAAATTTTAAGAATGCCCGAAACAAGCTCTCCCCGACAATATTTTTTGCCCCCAGGTGTCATACTCTCAAACTGGGCCCCAGTGGCTTAAGAAACAGAGAAGGAAGTAAAACCCCAAAAAAATTGGTACCCGAGGTGGATGGGGAAGGGGATTCCCTTCCAAACAGTAACAAATTCCAAACTTCCTCCCCAGTTTTCCCTACATAAAAAGAATTGCCAGTAAAAGGGAAGTGTTTTATTTTAATGTTTCATTCATCATGTCCCCTTGTAGTGTATGACTACATCAACATTTTTGTAAAAAAAAAAATTTTTTTTTTAATACTTTGGGTGTCAGGAAGGTTAATTATGATTTAATTTTTTCTTATGGGGGGAAAAGGATTAAAAAAACGTCCATTTCGATAATAGTCACCTTCCAGGACGGATTTTAAATTTCGAAAAACGAGGGGGCCATGTACTTTAATTTTGTACATAAAAAAAGAATTTTTAGCTCTTTGAAAAAACTTTGCCCCATTTTCCTTAGCTTTAAAATCGTGCTAACCAAACTCCTAAATCTTTTTTCAAATTCAGTTTAAAACCTTTTTAAGATCGACAGACCCCTCCTAAACTTGTTTCAGGGCAGGAATTTTTTCCAAAAAAAAAAAAAAAAAAAAAAAAAAAAATTATGAATGACAGAATCGCACGATGTTTACGCTCGGCATTTTTGCCCCTTTGAGCCTTTTTTGGCCCAAATTCAAGGATCTCTAAAAAAACATAACTTTTGCTAGAACTCCATTTTTTTTCTATAGAATGAGACAAGAAACCACCCATTTATCGATTTCAACCACCAAATAAAGTGGTCAGAAAATTTGGGAATTTTGCAATTTCACACAAATTTCAAAAGAAGCCAATTTCCAAATAGGGTCCAGAATAAACAAGACAGGCATTCTGGCACTAAAATAA
>NC_069485.1:6248534-6287184 GCF_026875155.1 Cherax quadricarinatus | reverse complement strand
TTTCGTCTTTCTGAGGTGCATTTCAGGGCCTTAGTTATCCTCTGGGGAAGGTTTTATACTGGGATCATCTTTTTCATCCTCTTTTGTACATTTTCCCAGAGATTTATTCCATTCTGTAAACCGGTGACCAAAACTGTGCACAAAACAATGAGGCCAAACCCAAGGGATTATGGTTGGACAACCTGGGGCCCCTTAATTTTGTTCTTGATATAAACCAAGGTTTTATTAGCTTTTTGCGAAATTATGCCGTTGTCTTGGTTTCAGATTACTGTAACCAGAATTTCCAAAAATCTTTTTCGCAATCCGTAATTTTAAGATTACATTATTTAGTTTATATGTGGCATGGTTATTGTCCTGTCCAACATTTAGAACTTTGCAATTTGTCTATATTAAACTGCATCGCCACTTTTCTCCGACCACTGCATCAGTCTATTCAAATCTTCCTGGAGTGCTCGAATGTCCTCGTCAGAATGAATTCGACGGCATTTTGGTGTCATCGGCAAACTTGCCGATGTCGCTCTTTATGCCCTCACTATGTCGTTTATGTAGATTGTGAACAGCGGGGGGCCCCAAACACTGACCCCTGTGGAACACCGCTCGTGACGCTTCCCCACTCTGATTTCTCCCCATTTATGCAAACTCCTGCTGCCTATTTGTCAACCATGCCTCTATCCAGGAAAAAATTTCTCCTCCATTCCATGTGCTTTAATTTTCCTCAATAGTCTCTGATGTGGGCCCCTGTCAAAAGCCTTACTGAAGTCCATATACACAATATCAATTCTTTACCATGATCTACCCCCTAAAATACCTTAGTGAAAAAAGTTAATAAATTCGTAAGGCAGGAACGCCCCTTTGTAAAACCTTGCTGAGATTCGTTGATTAATTTATGCTTTTAAAGGGGCTACGAACTGCCTCGGCAATTATTGATTCCATAAATTTTCCCACTATAGGTTAGGCTTATTGGTCTATAGTTCGAAGCAAAGGACCTGTCACCTTTTTTGAAAATAGTATCACATTTGCCATTTTCCACTTATCTGGCACCATGCCAGTTTGTAGTGATATTTTTAAAAGATTAGCCAAGGTGTGCTAAGCTCTCTTTACATTCCTTTAGAAACCCTTGCATACAGTTCTTTCGGGCCCGGGGATTTGTTAGGTTTTAATTTATCAATTTGCCTAAGGACCATGTCACTTGTGACCCTAATCGTGCACAGTTTATTATCGTCTGTTCTACATAATTTATCATTTACTGGATATCGCTGGTATCCTCCTGTGTAAAACTGAGAGGAAGTATGTGTTAAAAATTCTACACATTTCCTTATCACTGTCAGTGAGCTGACCCGGGGAACTTTTGAGTGGGCCTATCTTGTCCCTGATCTTACTTTTGTATACCTGAAAGAATCCTTTTGGGTTAGTCTTCGATTCTCTTGCAACTTTAACCTCATAATCTCTTTTCGCTTTTAATTTCCCTTTTTTATTTCTCTCTTTAACTGAATATATCGATTTTTTTAAATTTGGCCCTCTCCTCTTTTGATTTGCCTAATATGCCTCTCTTTTGAAACCCAAACAGATATTTTAATCTATTGTTAATCCATTTAGGATCATTTTTTGTTTGATCTGATTTCCCTAAATTTGGAACATAATTTGACTGAGCGCTAGAACTATGCCCTGGAAAGCATCATATCGGCAACCATCACCACCTACCTGACCCTTAGTCAGGGCATTCCAGTTCAGCCCACCTAAGTAATTTTTCAGTCCCATGAAATCAGCCAAGCGAAAGTCAGGGACGGAGACTTGATTGCCATTATTAGGGGAATTCCATGATTATATTAAAACTGAGTGATTTGTGATCACTCTCCCAAGCTCATCATTAACCTCAAGATTATTAATTAGTGTTTCCCTACTGGCAAGAACCAAGTCAAGGAGGTTATTTCCCCTAGTTGGCTCTGTCACAAACTGTTTTAAAAAACAATCCTGGATCGTATCAAGAAAGTCACCCGACTCTAAATTTCCTGTCAAATTGCTCAGTCAATCTGTCTATAGTTGAAATCTCCCATTAGCACAACATTTTCGTATGTAGATGCTTACGAATTTCGTCCCATAGAAGTTTACTGCACTCCCTATCAAGATTTGGGGCCCTGTAAATCACACCCAAAATTAGTTTTTCTCGGCCCTCGAGAAGCTGTAACCAAACAGATTCAGTGGCTGACGCTTCTAATTTAATATCTTGTCTTACACAACAATTTAAATTGTCTCTGACATACATCGCTACTCCACCACCTTTCCTGTTGACCCTGTCAGTGTGGAATAATTTATAGCCTTGTATGTGACATTCAGAGGGCATCTCTCTATCTTTCAGATTGAGCCAGGTCTCTATTATAGCAATAATATCTATGTTTCCTGCACTTGCAATTAATCTTAGCTCATCTATCTTATTTCTAACACTCCTGCTATTAGTATAGTAAACCTTAAGGGAGCTAGTCCCTTGCTGCCCTCTGCTGCCCCCCTTTACCAACCCTCACAACCACCACCACCCCTCCTCCTATCATCATCCATCCATCATCCACACATGTATACCCACCACCACAGCACACATACCCATCTTCACCACAGAGTTGTCAGAAAGTGGAGCAATCTGGAGAGTGATGTAGTAGAGACAGAATCCATACATAGCTTTAAGAAGAGGTACGATAAAGCTATTGGAGCAGGGAGAGTGTGGTGCTAATAACGACCAGCGAAGAGGTGGGGCCAGGAGTTAAGACTACTTCTGCAACCACAAATAGGCGACTACACACACACACACACACACACACACACACACACACACACACACACACACACACACACACACACGAACCACCAACAAACATACGCCACATCCTCATGGCCACCAACCACAACACACCACCACGGCCACTACATTTATCAAAAAAAACAAAAAAAAACCCCCGCCCTGGTCATGGACTGGGCCGCGGTGTCAACCCTCTGGGTACACCATGACAACCACCACTACCATGACAACCACCATCACTGCCATAAGCACCAACTCCATTACCACCATGATTACTTCTACACCACTACCATCACCATTAACACCCGTGGCCTGGTAGGCAACACTCACCTCACACACACCGTAGTTCGATCCCCGGCAAGGGTGGAAACACTGGGCGTGTTTCCTTACACTTGCTATCCCGTTCACCTAGCATTAAGTAGGTACCCGAATGATAGTGGACTGGTGTGACTGGCATCCTGGGGGACACGACTGGAGGACTGCAATGGAAATAAGACAGTCCTCCATGAGGCACTGGCTTTGAGTTATCCTAAGTGGCTAACCCTCCGGAGTATACCTGGAGAGGGTTTAGAGGGGTCAACGCCCCCGCGGCCAGGTCTGTGACCAGGCCTCATGGTGGATCAGGGCCTGATCAACGAGGCTGTTACTGTTGGCCGCACGCAACCCGACGTACGAACCACAGCCCGGCTGGTCAGGTACTGACTTTAGGTGCCTGTCCAGCGCCTTCTTGAAGACAACCAGGGGTTCATTGGTAATCCGAACAAAATCTTATATCTCTGCCACTACCATTAACACCACTGCCACTACCATTAATACCACTACCACTACCATTAACACCCCTGCCGCTACTATTAACATTCCTGCCCCTACCATTAATACCACTGCCACTACCATTAACACCCCTACCACTACCATAAACACCCTTGCCACTACCATTAACACCCCTGCCACTACCATAAACAGCCTTGCCACTACCATTAACACCCCTGCCACTACCATAAACACCCTTGCCACTACCATTAACACCCCTGCCACTACCATCACTACATAATACCACCGCCGCAGCAAGCAACCACCTCGACCAGCGCCACCACAACACCATCACTACACAGGTCATACAGCGCCTGTGGAATAAGCAGCATCCAGGTTCAATCCAAGGAAGGGAAGGATAAGGTTCAGTTCCTTAGACTGTGATGTAGTCCAGCTGGGCTTGTGAGGTCTCTGGGGAGACCTAATTTAACCAATTATATGGTCACACCTTGCCTTGGCAGACGTCTGTAGCCACGCCCACGTCTGAGGTCTTTTGTTCTTAACAGCGTCAGAGCTCGGCGTCAGGTCGCAACACGTGGTACATACACCATTGGGGAGGGGGTACTTTGACTACGATATAAGCCCAGGGAAGAGCGGGGCAAGGAGGTTGTTGGTGACAGGTCCGTCGAGCGAGAGCTCTGGACAGCCGCGTGTGTAGTGGACCACGCATTGGGAATCTCGGGTCAGCAGGTCGGTGAATTAAGAGTGAGTACTAGTCCGTGTTACTGATAACATCTACCCTTCCCCCCTGGTAATAAGTCTCATAGGTCAATTGTTATATTGTGTAAATTTCCATCAGGAGATGTTGTATTCTAGCCCTTTTATGTTATTAAGTAAACTATAGCCATAGTTCCCATTTTTATTTGTACCTTCATATGCTATTCCCTAGCTTGTTAAGCACTGGGATATACAGGAGACGTGCTCACTCGCTGGGATACCTCCGGTAGAGTGGGTAGAGGTCTCACAAGACGAAAAGTCTCTCACCGGCACATCTGAAGACCAGACATAATAAAGTCGCACATCACGTGGAGTGTGAGCAAGTGTTTAACAAACACGAAACCAAGACGGGTGATTAGCATCAACACAGTATTGTGATCTCACCCGCACCAGACTTACTAATTACGGCTTCAGCCCATGTTAGTGCGAATTCGTGAGTCTTAATTGTTCACCTACTGAGAAATATCGAGATATAGTATAATAATCTATGTGATGTGTCAAGATATCTTGTTAATGAAAAAAAAGAGACTAGATATGTGAAGCAAATTTCCTAAAATTGCTTGCAACACATATGTGAAGATATAAATTCAGATGTACTAATGTAAACTCTTATGGGGCCTAGTTCCTAGGTGTTTTTCTTCGTGTATCCATATGCTCTTGCGCTGCCATCCATAGGATAGATATAGTGTGCACAATAAACTAGCCACTTCGGTGCCAAAACCTGAGGCTCTTACTGCTTGGCCCACTGTCCACCAGAACCAACCTAACTGGTCACAGACCCGGGGTGCAATTACAGTACGGAACATCGACCTTCTGCCACTCCTTCATTTTGGGGCCTCAAGTTCCTAGGCCTTTTGAGTATCCATTATAATCTTGCACTGCCGTCCACAGGATGGACATGGGGGATACAATAAACTAACCACTTCGGTGGCAAAAATCTAATCTTGTCCTGCGTGACCGACACGGGTTTAGCTCTCTGAAAGATTTAAAACACGATAAAAGAAGTGAAATGTTAAACGGACTCGGAAAAGATAGAAAAAGTTCTTTCATGAAAACGTTTTTACTCCACGAAAGAACATAAGAAAGAAGGAACACTGCAACAGGCCTACTGACCCATGCGGAGCAGATCCATGTCCCCCCCCCCGGATTAGACCAATGACCCACCCCCCGGATTATCCCAATGACTCACACAGTCTGGTCATCCCACTCAAGGATGGAGCACTGCACCAGACCCAGCAGCACAAGCTAGTCAGGTCCAACTCACACCCACCCACACCCACTCATGTATTTATCTAACCTATTTTTAAAACTACACAACGTTTTAGCCTCAATAACTGTACTCGGGAGTTTGTTCCACTCATCCACAAACTCTATTACCAAACCAGTGCTTTCCTATATCTTCCTGAATCTGAATTTTTCCAACTTGAAACCATTGCTGCGAGTCCTGTCTTGGCTGGAAATATATATATATATATAATATATATATATATATAATATATAATATATATATATATATATATTAACTTAAGAAATCGTAATGACACATTGCAAATAAACCATACCCCCGGCCGGATTGAACCCGCGGTCATAGAGTCTCAAAACTCCAGCCCGTCGCGCTAACCACTAGACCAGCTAGCCACAATAAGATTCATCCAACTAGGTATATTTCTACACCATAGGAAGGTTAGCACAGGCACCTCTGTGACCACAAATGCAAGTTTTTTACAGACGAATCTCCAGCTAGCGTGGCCGTGACGAACTCTAGCTCAAGTCCCTTCACTGCCGTCAACATGACTTAAGAAATCGTGTCATTACGATTTCTTAAGTCATGTTGACGGCAGTGAAGGGACTTGAGCTAGAGTGCGTCACGGCCACGCTAGCTGGAGATTCGTCTGTAAAAACTTGCATTTGTGGTCACAGAGGTGCCTGTGCTAACCTTCCTATGGTGTAGAAATATACCTAGTTGGATGAATCTTATTGTGGCTAGCTGGTCTAGTGGTTAGCGCGACGGGCTGGAGTTTTGAGACTCTATGACCGCGGGTTCAATCCCGGCCGGGGGTATGGTTTACATATATTATATATATATATATATATATATATATATATATATATATATATACAGTGGACTCTCGACCAGCGATGCCATCGATTAACGATAAATCTGACTAGCGATACATTTTATCGCAAAAATTTTGCCTCGATTAGCGCTAAAAAAAACTCAACCAACACTATTCCTTCCGTCTGAGACGCGTCCACTTCTGACCAATGTTTACAAGCCAGCCAGCCACCGCGGTCGCTTCCAAGCATACAATCGGAACATTTCATATTATCACAGCCTTTTTAGTGATTGCACCTGCAAAATAAGTCACCATGGGCCCAACCCTACAGCAAAAAGGGTGAGAATTACTATGGATATGAAGAAAGAGATCATTGCTAAGTATGAAAGTGGAGTGCATGTCTCCGAGCTGGCCAGGCTGTACACAAAACCCCAATCAACCATCGCTACTATTGTGGCCAAGAAAACGGCAATCAAAGAAGCTGTTCTTGCCAAAGGTGCAACTATGTTTTCGAAACTGAGATCGCAAGTGATGGAAGATGTTGAGAGACTGTTATTGGTATGAATAAACGAAAAACAGATAGCAGGAGATAGCATCTCTCAAGCGATCATATGTGAAAAGGCTAGGAAGTTGCATGACGATTTAATTAGAAAAATGCCAGCAACTAGTGGTGATGTGAGTGAATTTAAGGCCAGCAAAGGTTGGTTTGAGAGATTTAAGAATCGTAGTGGCATACATAGTGTGATAAGGCATGGTGAGGCTGCCAGTTCGGACCAAAAAGCAGCTGAAAAATATGTGCAGGAATTCAAGGAGTACATAGACAGTGAAGGACTGAAACCTGAACAAGTGTTTAATGGTGACACTGACAATGTTGTGAAACACATTAGGAATGTCATAAAGGAACGGGAGGTACAGGCCTCTATGGGCAGATATGTTGTGCGACAAAGGTCCAATGACTCTCAAGCTGGTCCTAGTGGCATTAAAAGAAGGGAAGTAACCCCGAAAAAGGACTTGCCACCTCAAGTCCTAATGGAAGGGGATTCCCCTTCTAAACACTAAGACCATCAACACACTCCCCTCTTCCCATCCCATCAATCATCACCAGATCTTCAATAAAGGTAAGTGTCATGTAACTGTGCATGTCTTCTTCAGTTTGTGTGTATTAAAATTAATATTTCATGTGTTAAATTTATTTTTTCAATACTTTTGGGTGTCTTGCACGGATTAATTTGATTTCCATTATTTCTTATGGGGAAAATTAACTTGACTAACGATTATTTTGACTAACGATGAGCTCTCAGGAACGGATTAATAGCGTTAGTCGAGGGTCCACTGTATATATATATATATACTTGTCGTCTTATCTTGGCAGCGGCGATCAAAAACTCTGGTTAATGGTGACTGCAGATTACGGTACAAGTGATATAGATACCTTATACATAGTGTCTCGCTCTCTCTAATCAGGGTACCACTTATATAAACACTGTTAATATCAACATTTTGCTTTTTATATATACCTTCCGGCTGACGGTCGCTACTACAGATGAAGAGTGAATGAGTTCCTAGCTTCTCACACTAGCAGAAAATAAAGCTAGCTTCTCACACTAGCAGAAAATAAAGCAAGTAAAACACAGCTGGCAGACACGAATATATGAAATATAGAGCGATCAACACACAAGGTTATATTTACACAGCTGGAGCTACTGGCCATCAGAGTCACGCCAGATGCAGATGGAGGAAGCTGTGAAGACGAACATGATTCACTGGGTGGTTCCTAAGATGTACTATGTCTGTAGTGCTTGTACCCGCCCCCACTTCCTCTCGTGATGCAGCACCAAGCTTCTCCCACCACCACACACACAATCTTTAGTTAGTGATGCATTTTAAGAGATGGATGAAACATTTGGAGTTTATGCTGGGAATGTGGAAATTTCTAAAATTTACTGACACAGTTGATAAACGTTTTATTGCTGGAATCTGTGCAATAACCGGAGAATTCATAGTAGTATTTTCTCTGACAGGAATATGCCTGCTGCCGGCGTACTGGCTTAGCAGTGCTGTTTACCCATGGTTAAACTGTGGGTCATCATATGGCTAAAACCCGCGTCAGGAAACACTTGTCCTGTTTCCTGACAAACCTTACTTAACCTAACCTAAGCACTCACTGGATAATGGGTTTTCTACTCGCATTAAAATCACAAAGGATCACCACATAATGTCCTAGGATATAATGCCACAGACGATGATTGTGGTAACAGGTAGCACCACAGAGAGCTCTTGTAGAGGAAGAGACCGTACCATGTAGAGAGAGGCCATATCATGTATTAGCACGGACCTCTTATCGCATCCTGCTTATAAAAACGCAGTATCAGATGTCTCATAACATTAGATCGGTTATACTGACGTTATATAATATATATATGAAGGTTTAAAAAATATATCTTACCTGGAAACGGAAGAAAGAATTTCGATCTTTCATCACAACTCGCGCTGAATAACACTCAACGATTTAGAATTATATGAAATACAACGTTTAAAATAACTTTCATATATACTGGTGTAAGTTTAATTCCGATTATATTTACTATTATTGAAAAGTTATTTACACATAGTTTTCATGCATTTCTAAATCTTTGAGTGTTGTCAAGCGAGAGTAGTGGTGATCACTGGTGATCACTGGTGGTGATCACTGGTGGTGATCACTGGTGGTGATCACTGGTGGTGATCACTGGTGGTGATCACTGGTGGTGATCACTGGTGGTGATCACTGGTGGTGATCACTGGTGGTGATCACTGGTGGAGATCACTGGTGGTGATCACTGGTGGTGATCACTGGTGGTGATCACTGGTGGTGATCACTGGTGGTGATCACTGTGGTGATCACTGTGGTGGTGATCACAGGGGGTGGTGATCACTGGTGGTGATCACTGGTGGTGATCACTGGTGGAGATCACTGGTGGTGATCACTGGTGGTGATCACTGTGGTGATCACTGGTGGGATCACTGTGGTGATCACTGGTGGTGATCACTGGTGGTGATCACTGGTGGTGATCACTGGTGCTGATCACTGGTGGTGATCGCTGGTGGTGATCACTGGTGGGGGATCACTGGTGTGATCACTGGTGGTTGATCACTGGTGGTGATCACTGGTGTGATCACTGGTGGTGATCACTGGTGGTGATCACTGGTGGTGATCGTGGTGGTGATCACTGGTGGATCACTGGTGGTGATCACTGGTGGTGTCACTGGTGGTGATCACTGGTGGTGATCACTGGTGGTGATCGCTGGTGGTGATCGCTGGTGGTGACACTGGTGGAGATCACTGGTGGTTGATCACTGGTGGTGATCACTGGTGGTGATCACTGGTGGGTGATCACTGGTTGTGATCACTGTTGTGATCACTGGTGGTGATCACTGTGGTGATCACTGGTGCGATCACTGGTGGCGATCACTGGTGGCGATCGCTGGTGGTGATCGCTGGTGGTGATCACTGGTGGAGATCACTGGTGGTGATCACTGGTGGTGATCACTGGTGGTGATCACTGGTGGTGATCACTGGTGGTGATCACTGGTGGGATCACTGGTGGTGATCACTGGTGGTGATCACTGGTGGTGATCACTGGTGGTGATCACTGGTGGTGATCACTGGTGGTGATCACTGGTGGTGATCACTGGTGGTGATCACTGGTGGCGATCACTGGTGGTGATCGCTGGTGGTGATCACTGGTGGAGATCGCTGGTGGTGATCACTGGTGGTGATCACTGGTGGTGATCACTGGTGGTGATCACTGGTGGTGATCACTGGTGGAGATCACTGGTGGTGATCACTGGTGGTGATCACTGGTGGTGATCACTGGTGGTGATCACTGGTGGTGATCACTGGTGGTGATCACTGGTGGTGATCACTGTGGTGATCACTGGTGGTGATCACTGGTGGAGATCACTGGTGGTGATCACTGGTGGTGATCACTGGTGGTGATCACTGGTGGTGATCACTGGTGGTGATCACTGGTGGTGATCACTGGTGGTGTTCACTGGTGGTGATCACTGGTGGTGATCACTGGTGGTGATCACTGGTGGTGAATCACTGGTGGTGATCACTGGTGGTGATCACTGGTGGTGATCACTGGTGGTGATCACTGGTTGTGATCACTGGTGGTGATCACTGGTGGTGATCACTGGTGGTGATCACTGGTGGTGATCACTGGTGGTGATCACTGGTGGTGATCGCTGGTGGTGATCACTGGTGGTGATCACTGGTGGTGATACACTGGTGGTGATCACTGGTGGTGATCACTGGTGGTGATCACTGGTTGTGATCACTGGTGGTGATCACTGGTGGTGATCACTGGTTGTGATCACTGGTGGTGATCACTGGTGGTGATCACTGGTTGTGATCACTGGTGGTGATCACTGGTTGTGATCACTGGTGGTGATCACTGGTGGAGATCACTGGTGGTGATCACTGGTGGTGATCACTGGTGGTGATCACTGGTTTGGATCACTGGTGGTGATCACTGGTGGAGATCACTGGTGGTGATCACTGGTGGTGATCACTGGTGGTGATCACTGGTGGTGATCACTGGTGGTGATCACTGGTTGTGATCACTGGTGGTGATCACTGGTGGAGATCACTGGTGGTGATCACTGGTGGTGATCACTGGTGGTGATCACTGGTTGAGATCACTGGTGGTGATCACTGGTGGTGATCACTGGTGGTGATCACTGGTGGTGATCACTGGTGGTGATCACTGGTTGTGATCACTGGTGGTGATCACTGGTGGTGATCACTGGTGGTGATCACTGGTGGTGATCACTGGTGGTGATCACTGGTGGTGATCACTGGTGGCGATCACTGGTGGTGATCACTGGTGGTGATCACTGGTGGAGATCACTGTGGGTGATCACTGGTGGTGATCACTGGTGGTGATCACTGGTGGTGATCACTGGTGGTGATCACTGGTGGTGATCACTGGTGGTGATCACTGGTGGAGATCACTGGTGGTGATCACTGGTGGTGATCACTGGTGGTGATCACGGTGGTGATCACTGGTGGTGATCACTGGTGGTGATCACTGGTGGTGATCACTGGTGGAGATCACTGGTGGTGATCACTGGTGGTGATCACTGGTGGTGATCACTGGTGGTGATCACTGGTGGTGATCACTGGTGGAGATCACTGGTGGTGATCACTGGTGGTGATCACTGGTGGTGATCACTGGTGGTGATCACTGGGGTGATCACTGGTGGTGATCACTGGTGGTGATCACTGGTGGTGATCACTGGTAGTGATCACTGGTGGTGATCACTGGTGGTGATCACTGGTGGTGATCGCTGGTGGTGATCGCTGGTGATCACTGGTGGTGGGTCGCTGGTGGTGATCACTGGTGTGATCACTGGTGGTGATCGCTGGTGGTGATCACTGGTGGTGATCGCTGGTTGTGATCACTGGTGGTGATCACTGGTGGTGATCACTGGTGGTGATCACTGGTGGTGATCACTGGTGGTGATCACTGGTGGTGATCACTGGTGGAGATCACTGGTAGTGATCACTGGTGGTGATCACTGGTGGTGATCACTGGTGGTGATCGCTGGTGGTGATCGCTGGTGATCACTGGTGGTGGTCGCTGGTGGTGATCACTGGTGGTGATCACTGGTGGTGATCGCTGGTGGTGATCACTGGTGGTGATCGCTGGTGGTGATCACTGGTGGTGATCACTGGTGGTGATCACTGGTGGTGATCACTGGTGGTGATCACTAGTGGTGATCACTGGTGGTGATCACTGGTGGTGATCACTGGTGGTGATCACTGGTGGTGATCGCTGGGTGATCGCTGGTGGTGATCACTGGTGGTGGTCCGCTGGTGGTGATCACTGGTGGTGATCACTGGTGGTGATCGCTGGTGGTGATCACTGGTGGTGATCGCTGGTGGTGATCACTGGTGGTGATCACTGGTGGTGATCACTGGTGGTGATCACTGGTGGTGATCACTGGTGGTGATCACTGGTGGTGATCACTGGTGGTGATCACTGGTGGTGATCACTGGTGGTGATCGCTGGTGGTGATCGCTGGTGGTGATCACTGGTGGTGGTCGCTGGTGATCACTGGTGGTGATCACTGGTGGTGATCGCTGGTGGTGATCACTGGTGGTGATCGCTGGGGTGATCACTGGTGGTGATCACTGGTGGTGATCGCTGGTGGTGATCACTGGTGGTGATCGCTGGTGGTGATCACTGGTGGTGATCACTGGTGGTGATCATGGTGGTGATCACTGGTGGTGATCACTGGGTGATTCACTAGTGGTGATCACTGGTGGTGATCACTGGTGGTGATCACTGGTGGTGATCACTGGTGGTGATCGCTGGTGGTGATCGCTGGTGGTGATCACTGGTGGTGGTCGCTGGTGGTGATCACTGGTGGTGATCACTGGTGGTGATCGCTGGTGGTGATCACTGGTGGTGATCACTGGTGGTGATCGCTGGTGGTGATCGCTGGTGGTGATCACTGGTGGTGATCACTGGTGGTGATCACTGGTGGTGATCACTGGTGGTGATCACTGGTGGTGGTCGCTGGTGGTGATCGCTGGTGGTGGTGATCACTGGTGGTGATCACTGGTGGTGATCACTGGTGGTGATCACTGGTGGTGATCGCTGGGGTTCGCTACAAAAGTGACAGAACACAGGGAAACAAAATCAGCAAAAGACTTATTTTCTTACACGTACTAGTAATGTCTGGAATTGCAAAGAAACTTAATTCCTAACATGGATGAAAAAGAATTTTTACACCATTTTGAACTGATATTTTACGATATATTTCCCTTTGATTTGGGAATGAGATTTTCGGTATGTGCGCGCGCATAGTTATACATTCTTAACTCTGGCTACGGGAGTCTAATCTGGATCCATGGCCCTGGTCTCTTAACTGCCTTTGACAGATTTTACTTTTTGTCTTGCCTCGTTGGCACTGTCGTAGCTAACCTCAAAATTTCAATAAATTTGCTTTCGCACCCAAACCACTCTACGAAAGCAAATGACCAGGCATATGGTGCAACATACTTGTGATTAAAAGTCGGGGTGCCATGAGTACACTACGAGAAAACACAAATCTCCCAGGCCCAAGACTGTTCAACAGCCTCCCATCAGGAACAAGGGAAATTACCAATAGACCCCCTAGCTGCCTTCAAGAGGGAACTAGATAAATACCGTTCTATGGATCATACGTTTTATTGCGTGCGACCAGAAGTAACAGCCTGGTTTATCAAGCCTCGATCCACTGGGAGGCCTGATCAAGGACTGAACCGCGGGGGCGCTGATCCCCGGAACGACCTTCAGGTAGACTCCAGGTAAATCAGTGTGGCATTCAAAGAGTACGTAACCTTTATTCGGTGCATGTACACACCCTCATTTACAGGCTATCTCCCCCAACCAGCGAACCAGGTAACTGAGGGTTGACGATGGGGCCCCGTCGTTCAACCAGTAACCAGGTTCCAGCCAATAAGAAGATGGTTTTGGCAATCGCAGAGGTTATGTGGGTACCACTCTCCTGTCTGCCCTTGTCATTCCCATTCTAGAGCTGGTTGAAGCACGGTCTGCTCTCTAGTGGCTTCTATTCTGCCTTGCTTACCGTGGAGTGCACTAATACCTATTGCAGTACATAGTGTATATAGTGTACATACTTCTGTTCTAAATTGGTGAAGGATAATATGTCAAAACTTTTCTGCTGTGTTTATTTTGCTCCCTTTACACCCAGGATAACAGGCCATTTGGAATCCTGGGTTGTAATAATCAGTAACTCGGCTAAATCAGCCCACTTCCTAATCACAGTTAGTCTGAAAAAAAATATTTCCTAATGTCCGAGCAACATTCAACACTACTATCTTGTTTTAAGGAAGCCCCCTGTTTGAAATGTCACTGTCTGGCCGAATTTCGGCCAGTTGCAGTACTTTTCTGTTTTAAAAATCATGTGTTTCCTTAGTTACATTGATTTGTTTTGCTCTTGAGAGAATGAAAGTAGTCTCCGAGCTTACTACTCACCAAATGTGGCCAGTGTTAGGGGAAGCATGTCTAGTGTTCTCACTATTTACCTAACGTTATGTGCAATGATGGTGTAGTGGTCAGGATTGCCGACAGTTTAACCAGCTTCCTCGGAGGATGCCTAAACGTCTTGGGTTCGAATCTTGGCCAGTCGCAGTACTGATCTTATATTTGGGAAAACGAAAGTTCCTTTTAAATTTAGTAATATATACAGGAGAAGGGGTTACTAGCCCCTTGCTCCCAGCATTTTAGTCGTCTCTTACGACACCCATGACTTACGGAGGAAGAATACTGCAGCAGGCCAGGATTCTACCCCACGACATATTGTCCCGCCTCAAGAGGCCACTCACTGTACATGTCACCTTACCAACTGAGCCATCGATCTTACAAACATGAGCCTAGCGAACTAGGCTTGTTTCATGCTGCGAGGACACTCTTGGCAGTGGATGCTCAAGGATTAATTTCAGCCTCCTCCTGTATTAATACCCGCCTCCATAAGTAGTCTATATAGAAATGAGATCACGAAACAAGTGGTTTTGAATCATTTACCAACTGAAGATTGAGACACTTATGCAGCATATGGGAATCTTTATTCAGGAAACGTTTCGCCACACAGTGGCTTCATCAGTCCAATACAAAGAGGAAGGCGTAAGGAGAGGAGGAGAATGAGGTAATCAGTCCCTCAACCTGGAGTCGATGTGTTCAGTCCATCAATCTTGTAGAATGTACAGTATAGGGCCGTAGACGTGGCTTATATACTGTAGTGAGGTGAGGTGAAGCAGGCGGAGGCGGGGTCATAGTGGTACCATCCACTAGTCGAAGTAGGTCTTCGTCCAAAGGTTGAACAAGTGTTGAAGAATTCTTTGTAACAAGATCCCATGATGCTGCTGTGTCTGACAGTTGTGATGAATGGTTTGAAAAACCGACAAGTTGAAGATTGAGACACTTATGCAGCATATGGGAATCTTTATTCAGGAAACGTTTCGCCACACAGTGCTTCATCAGTCCAATACAAAGAGGAAGGCGTAAGGAGAGGAGGAGAATGAGGTAATCAGTCCCTCAACCTGGAGTCGATGTGTTCAGTCCATCAATCTTGTAGAAATGTACAGTATAGGGCCGTAGACGTGGCTTATATACTGTAGTGAGGTGAGGTGAAGCAGGCGGAGGCGGGGTCATAGTGGTACCATCCACTAGTCGAAGTAGTCTTCGTCCAAAGGTTGAACAAGTGTTTGAAGAATTCTTTGTAACAAGATCCCATGATGCTGCTGTGTCTGACAGTTGTGATGAATGGTTTGAAAAACCGACAAGTTGAAGATTGAGACACTTATGCAGCATATGGGAATCTTTATTCAGGAAACGTTTCGCCACACAGTGGCTTCATCAGTCCAATACAAAGAGGAAGGCGTAAGGAGAGGAGGAGAATGAGGTAATCAGTCCCTCAACCTGGAGTCGATGTGTTCAGTCCATCAATCTTGTAGAATGTACAGTATAGGGCCGTAGACGTGGCTTATATACTGTATGAGGTGAGGTGAAGCAGGCGGAGGCGGGGTCATAGTGGTACCATCCACTAGTCGAAGTAGGTCTTCGTCCAAAGGTTGAACAAGTGTTGAAGAATTCTTTGTAACAAGATCCCATGATGCTGCTGTGTCTGCCGTTTGATGAATGGTTTTTAAAAACCCCACAAATTGGGAAAATTGAGACACTTTTGCAGATATGGGAATCTTTATTCAGGAAACGTTTTTGCCCACAGGGGGCTTCATCGCCCCTACAAAGAGGAAAAGGGGTAAGGAGAGGAGGGGGAAATTTAGGTAATTTAGTCCCCAACCCCGGGGTCGATGTTTAGTCCATCAATTTTTGTAGAAAGTTCAGATAGGGCCCTTTGACTGGCTTAATACTGGGATGAAAGGTTTAGTGAACCCGGCGGGGGCGGGGTCATAGTGGTACCCCTCCACTAGTCGAAGTAGGGGCTTCGTCCCAAAAGGGTTTAACAAGTGTTTTAAGAAAATTTTTTTACAAGATCCCATGATGCTGCCCGTGTCTGGGCATTGTGATGAAAAGGTTTGAAAAACCGACCAAATTGAAGATTTAGACATTATCACATATGGGAATCTTTATTCAGGAAAAATTTCGCCACACAGTGGCTTCATCGTCCAAAAACCCAAAAAAAAGGGGGGAAGGGAGGAGGAGAAAGAGGGAATTTAGTCCCTCAACCCGGAGTCGATGTGTTCAGGTCCCTCAAAATTTTTAGAATGTACATATAGGGCCGTAGACGTGGCTTTTTATATGTAGTGAGGTGAGGGGGAAGGGAGGGGAGGCGGGGCTTTGTGGTAAACCCTCCCCATCGAAGTAGGTCTTCGTCCAAAGGTTGAACAAGGGTTTAAGAATTTTTTTAACAAGATCCCATGATGCTGCTGTGTCTGACAGTTTTGATGAAAGGTTTGAAAAAACCCACAAGTTGAAAATTGAGACACTTTTTGCAGCAATGGGGAAACTTTTTTCAGGAAAATTTCGCCACAAGTGGCTTCATCATCCAATACAAAGAGGGAAAGGGGTAAGGAGAGGAGGGGGAATGGGTTGAGGGTGATTACCTTTATTCTCCTCCCCTCCTTACGCCTCCTCTTTGTTTTGGATTTATGAAGCCCCTGTGTGGCGAAAGTTTTCCCGAAAAAAGATTCCCATATGCTCATAAAGTGTCCCCAATCTTTTAATTGTCGGTTTTTCAAACCCTTCATCAAAAACTGTCAGACACCGCAAACATCATGGGATCTTGTTTAAAAGAATTTTTCAAAACTTGTTCAACCTTTGGACAAGACCCACTTCGACTAGTTTGGTTTTTTCCACTATGACCCCCCCTCCGCCTGCTTCACCTCACCCCAAATACATATATAAGCCGTCTACGGGGCCCAAAACCCGTTTCATTTTTACAAAATTGATGGACTTTTAACACATCGACCCAGGTTTTTAGGGACTGATTACCCCTTTCTCCTCCTTCCTTCCCCTTTCCCCTTTGTTTTTGGGCTTATGAAGCCACTGTGTGGCCCAAACGTTTTTCCTGAATAAAAATCCCCTATGTGCTTTAAATTCTAATCTTCAATTGTCGGTTTTTTAAACCAAATTTTCACAACTGCAGGGCACAGCAAACATTTAAGGTTTTTGTTACAAAGAAAATTTTTCAACACTTGTTCAACCTTTGGACGAAAACCTTTCTTCGACTTTGGATGGGTTTCCCCCTATGACCCCCCCTCCGCCCGCTTTTCCCCCCCTTTTTACCTCACCCACAGTATATAACCCGTCTACGGCCCTATACTGTTTCATTCCCACAAAATTGGGGTGGAGAAAAACATCGAACCCCCCAGGTTGAGGGGTGTTTTTAAACCCTTCTCCTCCCCTCCTTACGGGCCCTTTCCCCTTTGTATTTGGGCTGATGAAGCCCGTGTGGCGAAACGTTTTCCCGAATAAAGATTCCCATATGTGGGTAATGTCTCAAACTTCAACTTGGGCGGTTTTTTAAACCTTTCATCCAAAATGTCAGACACAGCAGCATCATGGGATCTTTTTACAAAGAATTCTTCAACCCCTTGTTTAAAAACCCTTTTGGGCGGAAGACCTATTCGACTATGGGGTGGTACCACTATGACCCCGCCTCCCCCTGCTTCACCTCACCTTTAACAGTAAAATTAAGGGCCCCGTTACGGGCCCTTTTTCTTTTACATTTTACAAGAAAGATGGACCCGAACCAAAATTTGCTCCAGGTTGGGGACTGGGTTACCTCATTCTCCTCCTCTCCTTACGCCTTCCTTTTGTATTTGGGGGTGAAAAAGCCACTGTGTGGCCCAAAAGTTTTCCCGAATAAAGTTTTCCCAAAAATGCTTTCATTTAAATGTCTCAAACCCTTTAAATTGTCGGTTTTTCCAAAAACCCTTCTTTAAAAACTGTCGACCCCGGGAGGGATCATGGGATCTTGTTACAAGAAATTTTTCAACACTTTTTAACCTTTTGGACGAAAAACCTACTTTGCAGTGGTGGTACCCACTTTTCCCCCCCTCCGCCTGCTTCCCTCACCTCACTACGTTTTAAGCCCGTCTAGGGCCCTATACTGTCTTCTCAAAATTGTGGACTGAACACTCGACTCCGGGTTGGGGGGCTGATTACCTCATTCTCCCCTCTCCCCACGCCTTCCTCTTTGTATTGGACTGTGGGAAACCACTGTGGGGCGAAAAAGTTTTTTCCTGAATAAAGTTTCCCCTTTTGCTGATAAGTGTCTCAATCCCTTTAACTTTTGGCGGGGGTTTTTTTTTTAAACCCCCTACACTTAAAAAATGCGCGGCCCGGTTCCCCCCAACATCATTGGGCCCCCTAATTGTACGATGGGGGTTAAAAACCCAATACAATACAAACCTATATATATAATTTTATTTTTCTTTTTTTTTTTTTTTTTTTTTTTCTTTTGGTTTTGGGGGGGGGGGGGGGGGGGGGGGGGGGGGAGTACAGAGGGAAGGGGGGGGGGGGGGGGAGGGGTGGGTTTTAAATCTATTTTTCCCCCTGAAAAAAAAAAGGTGTAAAGGGGTCAAAAAACGTGTAAAGGTTGTTGGGTTTTTTTTGGAGGGTGTTGCCGTGGTTTTAGTGGGGTGAAAGGGGGTTACACCCGGGGGTTTAAAGGGGGGTTTTTTTTTTTTTCTTTTTTTTTTTTGGGTTTTGTTGGGGTTTTAAAGTTTTTTAAAAAAAGGTTGTCTGGAAAGGTTTTTAAAAATCCGGGGGGGTTTTTCAAGGGATCTTAAGGGGGGGAAAAAAAAAGTGTTGGGTTTAGGTTTTGGGGCAGGGGGGTTGGGGGGGGATGTTGGGGGGGGGCAAATTTTTCCAAAGGGGGGGGTTTTGGTATTTTAAGGGGGTTCTGTTTGTAAAACCCTTTATTTTAAATTGGGGGGTTTTTTCATTTTGTGTACAGGGACCCAATTTTTTGGGGGGGTTTTTGTTTTTTTTGAGGGGTTTTCCGGGGGGGTTTTAAAAAAATTCTTTCTTCGGTTTTTCTTTTTTTGTTTTTTTCCCACTTTGGGGTTCTTTGGTTGCTTTTTTAACTTGAGGATTAAGGGAGGGGGGGGGTTTGAACCGTGGTGGCATTCCAAAATGTGGTCTTACCGGTTTTTTAGGGGGTTTTCCCTAATATTGGGAAATTTGGAGGGTTTGGAAAGGGTTCGGGGGGACCTTTGGGCCCCTTAAAGTAAAGGGTTTAAGGGGGGTTTTGTTGGGGTGTGGGGTTGTTAATTTTCTGGGGGCGGGGTTTTTTTATAAAAAAAATTTTTAAAAAAAAATTAAAAATTTCCCAAAATTTTTTAAATTTTATTTGTAAAGCCAACCAACCCCGTTTAAGGGTTAGGGAATTTAATTTATTCTGAATTAATAATGGGAACCCCTATTTTTAAAAAAATAAATGGAAAGGCCTTCACAAAAATAACAATTAAAAAATCAAATTAAAATTCCCCCGGGGTTTTTCCCCCCTTTTTTAAAAAATTGGGAAAAATTGGCCAAAACCTCAGGCCAAATGAAAATTCAAAAACCTTTCCCTAAAATTTTAAATAAAAAAACTTTTTTTTAAAAAACCCATCGGGTTTGGGCCTTTTCCCGGTTTTAAAAAGAAAAATTTTTGGAAAAAAGAAAAAACGATTTGTTAAAAAAAAAATTTTAAAAAAAAAAACTTAACCCCCAAAAAAAAGTTTAAATTTTCATTTTAGTTAAACAAACCACCCCAAAAACGGAATTTTTTAAATGGGAATTAAAACCATTTGTGATTAAAAAGGAAAACTATTTTTAAAATAATAATGGCAAATTTGGACCTTCACACACACTAATAACAATACATAGATTCTTTTAATTAAGATACACCCGAGTTGAAAGTTTACAGCCCATCTGAAGACAAATTTTTAAGTTACGGCCTGGAAACCAAAATCAGGCAATGACTATATAAAATTGACAAATGAGCAACTGCCCTAATTATACCTCAACAAAACTGACGTTTTTTAAAAGTCGATCGGATGTGGCCTTTTCAGGCTATAAACGAAAATCTTGGAGAAAGAGAAGAGTACTTGAGTCGTTGGAAAATAAATTATTTTAACGGTTCACTAAACTCGTGAACCCCAATAAAAACGCGAGTTTCCAATGTTTCTCAGCTCTTCTCAGTTACATTGTATTTCAAATTCTCTACATCCTGTAATAACGTACTTTAATAAACTGGAATTTCACACATCTCCTGTGAGCTCCCAGAAAAGGACACATGAGAAGCTGAAGTGAAATGTAGCAAATTGGCAACCAGATTACAATAACAGTCCAAAGCTCTTTCAAGATATATCCGCTTTCAAGGGTTAAATTTAGCCTATCGAATGGGGCAGCCATGAACTGTAGCCTGAAAAACCACTATTTTAATTATTATTCTTTTCAGAAAAACTGATAAACTGACACCTACACAGCCCACGATCACTCGGAAAATGTAATCACGATACACCAGCGTTCAGGTACTGAAAGAGATCAGAAGAGGTACCAAGCTGGGGTATACCTGGAGGGTGATCTGGGGGTCAATGCTCACCGCGGCCCCGTCCTTCATCAACCAGGCTGTTTCTGCTGGGTGCATGTAGTCCAACGTACGAACCACAGCCCGGCTGATCGGGTACTGACTTCATCACACACAAACCAATTTGTTCAATTATTATAATCAAAACCAAAAGCTATATTTGTTCAATAAAACCGGAAAATTAAAACTTACAATCTACAAACTCAACGCAAACTTTCTTTTGAAGAAAGTTTTGTATGGAAGTTTGAAGCTTATTAGAAGAATCATTCTCCTGTCATTGGTCCGAATCTCACAATTCAAGGGTTACTGAATGTGTTAGTAAATCAGAAAATTTGTATCATGTCCTACACTTATGAGATGTTACGTTACTCATAAGATGCATCAGATGAGAAGAGGCAACGTTACTTATGAGAAAAATACACGATTTTGTTTTAAATTAAATTAATCAGTTGGCACCCACATTGCAATAACAATCAAACTCTTCTTAGGATACATCATTTTTTTGAAAGTTTGAAACCTGTCGAAAGAGGCTTTTTCAAGTTATCCCTGGAATGGTTTATGTAAAACTGATCAGAGAGCACCTGTCAATGTCCTCAGTTACACAACCCTCAACTTGTTACAGTAAACAAGCGCAGATTTACAGCCGATCGGATCAGGTTTCTCAAGTTATAAGCGAAAACTGATAAAAAAAATCTAGTAATCTACTTAACGATAGCCCATCAGGAAGCTTAATGAAATACGATTGCTTACAGTTCCCACAGCAGGCATAAAATTTGGTGACCGCGCTGGTTTCGAAAACTTCTGATATGATGTGTAACAATTATCAAAACTCATTCTGATGAGACCTCATTTGATAGTTCCAAGTTGTGGTCAAGTCCTCTACGGGAACACTCTAGGGTGGAAAGACGACCCTAGTTGTGTGTGGTGTTGTCATGTTAGGACATAAACTGCGATGCTGAAGTCATGATATGAAGGTCAGGCTAAGGTATGAAGTGGCCTGAATCGTGAAAACTAATGACCTGGGATGGCGACGCCATGATGGGCAACCCCAATCGCAATGTAAATTCTCTCTAGTCTACGGTATAAGCTTTTTAGGCCAGCCTAAACTCTTCAAAACAATGACTTACAGTTTTGACTTGTGTACAGTACATGAGTTTCCATGAAATTATATTAGTAGTGACCCTCCTTAATAACACTACACAGAAGAACAACTAGTTTAGAGAAATCCCTGTGACATAACATCCGGTGCAGTTAAAGATATGTCAGTGTACATCTACAACATGGCGATAATACTGACAGTATGATGTACAAACTACTAAACAAGGATTATTATTATTATAATTATGGGGGAGCGCTAAACCCGTAGGATTATACAGCGCATGTAGGGGGGGGGGGAATGGAAGGTACTCAGGCTCAATTCAGGGAACGGAGCACATACCCAATTCCCTAGATCAAGACCCCCTCGCCAGCGTCAAGGAACCTCCCTTGAGGGGGACTAAACAAGGAGTACTACTGGATTAATTTCCGGGGGGGGGGGAAAGGCATTTAAGATATGGAGCATAAGCGACTAACTAAAAAAATTTTCCCAACATCTTCAAAAAAAATCTTCTACAGATTTCTCCAAACATTTCACCCCGTATTGTAGACAAAAAACTAAAAATAAAAAAAAGAAGCCTTGGCAACATAAAACATTAAATCTGATACTGAATAATATTATCAACAGGTTTTTCTAGAAAACTAACCATCACCTAGGCAGTTAGGAAAGGCAGCATAGATTTCACTTTCTCGAAATCACAGTTACACCAAAGCTTGTGTCTACACTATACCCCGTGGAGTTGTGGCAAATATTACGTGGTAAGCAAGTTTGCAGTACCCAAAACACCAAGAACGCAGGTGTCACCATCATGACCACCTGACACACTGTCATGGAACAACATTAAGTTGATAATTAAAAAGGCAGACAGTAAATAAATATGAGCCACCCAGACGTAGCAGTTATACATAAAAGCAACATCAAACAGAATCTGAGATAAATTATCTGTATAACTACGCAACTTATTCCCCGAAAACATGGCCCAACACCTGGTTTAGAGCCCTGTCTCGCCTCACCCGCTGTGAGAGTATAAAAGTCGTAGTTGTGTATCCATCTTAAGACATTATAACAAGTAACCTTTGCCATCAAGGACGCTCTTAAGCAGCACCTGACAGGACAGCTCTGACGAGCCGCTGAGCTGGTCACGATATGAACAGAACTTGCCTCAGGTAAGTCTTTATTATTCATTAAAGGTTTACTTTTCTGTTTCATTTTACAGATTTGTCGGCAATCTGTCTGTCACTCTAGACTGAATGCTACAGTTTCCTGTCCGATATAATTTATCATGTCGCCTCTAATGATTTCTCTAATATCGAACATACCCTGGCCATTTCACCTAGATCCTAGCCGTTAAAAAAAAAAATCCTTCTTGATGTGGCCAATAAAGTTAAACGAACGCTGTAATATAAAAAGCGTCCTATATTGCTATGCATAGAATCACCTTTCATATCAGTATTTTAAAACACAAAACAACCGCGTTAAATGTAGGGAAATGCATGGGAAGAAGAGAGCCCAATAATGGATGGCCTCAGAATGGGAGTTTACGGAAGCCCACTGATGAATATTTGTAACAATGGGAGGTTATAAGAGCCTATTCATATATGGACGTAAAGTACAAATATATTAGGAATCGTTTAAGAATGAGATGGTACAGGAGAATATGAAGAATTAAATAGTGGTGGATGAGTGAAGGCAAGTGTTGTGGGAGGCAGTTAATGACATCTGATGATGCTAGGCTGAGTCACCCCGGAGGGTGGATGAAAAGCAGGGGAGGAGAGAACCAGATATCAGACGGGCATGAGGGAAAAGAGAATAAATAAGAACTAGGAGTGAGAGGGGCAGAGAGAAGAGAGAGAGGGGAGAGAGGTATGAGAAGTGAGAGGAAGAGGGTTAGGAGCAGTATGCAAAACAAATAAACGGGAGAAAGAAGAGAAGGTAAATGGGCAAGGGGAAAATAGGGAAAGACCAACAGTAGACAGAGATGGGTCATGAGGGACGGAAAATGGGGGGATTCAGGGAAGGGAACTGACTCGAGTGGGGGGATGAGGGAAAGGGGGGAAAATTATTATTAAAATTTCATGAGGGAGTGCTAAACCCGTAGGGATTATACAGCGCCTGTAGGGGGGGGGGATGGAAGGTATTCAGGATCAATTCAGGGAACTGGAGCACAGATCCAATTCCCTTGATCAAGAGCCCCTCACCAGCGTCAAGGACCCTCGCTTTAGGAGAAGGGGGAGACAGGAGGGTGAGGGGTTAGGAGCAACGCTCATGCACGAGACGGTTACTAACCCCCAACAGCCAGTAACTTGACGCTATCTGGGGGTTTTACGCTCCGTTATCCACTGTCCAGTCTGGCGTCACGATACAGTACATCCAAATACCTGTCCTCACTCTCGTAGTCAGTCCTCACACACAACAATGACACACAGAACCAGCTCTCACACCAGTCCTCACACTACCAGCTCTCACACCAGTCCTTACATTACCAACTCTCACACCAGTCCTCACACAATCAGCTCTCACACCAGTCCTCACACTACCAGCTCTCACACCAGTCCTCACACTACCAGCTCTCACACCAGTCCTTACATTACCAACTCTCACACCAGTCCTCACACTACCAGCTCTCACACCAACCCTCACACAACCAGCTCTCACACCAGTCCTCACATTACCAGCTCTCACACCAGTCCTTACATTACCAGCTCTCACACCAGTCCTTACATTACCAGCTCTCACACCAGTCCTCTCATTACCAGCTCTCACACCAGTCTACACATTACCAGCTCTCACACCAGTCCTTACTTTACCAGCTCTCACACCAGTCGTCACACTACCAGCTTTCACACAGTTTACCATCACAAAACCAGGACTCACATAGCCTCCACACAACGAGCTTTCACACATCACTCGCAAAATCAGCACTCAAATAGCCCAACACTCAAACAGTCAGCACCCAACTATCACAAAACCAGTCCTCACAAAACAAGCCCTCAAACAGTCAGCACTCACATAACTAGTACTCACGCACTGCTCCTGTGTATGGAATAGACTATTCTGAAAGATGGTAATTCCCAAGTGATAGTAATAACTCCAGCTATGCTGGAAGGCAAGCTGCAGTAGCTGATGAACCCTTACTGGAATGCTTGACGAGATCCTCATTGCCCTACTGAAGTCTCCAAGGTCAGGCTGACCTTGTATGAACACCATCCTGCATGATTCAGTATGACAGAGAAACAACTAGCTTTTGTTCCCACTGTGTAATTATCATATAGAATAAACAGTAGCAGCACACTGCTGATGTATCCAGTTTTGTTAAAAAAAAGTCAATACAGTGAACTTGGACGAGCTAAGTCAGTTATACTTCCATCTAAGATTAACTTAAATAGTCCGTCAGAAATAATCTGACGGACTATTTTAGTATCATCGGCAAACTTACTTATTTGTAGAAAATCGCAAGAGACTCTAGATTTCCGAACAGTATTTTCCAATGATAGAACATAAGAAAGAAGGAACTCTGCAGCAGGCCTGCTGGCCCATGCGAGGCAGGTCCAAGTCTCCTACCGGCTTAAGCCAATGACCCAACCTAGTCAGGTCAGGTCACACTCACTTAAGGAGCACAGCATCAGACCTATTAGCACAAGCTAGCCAGGTCCAATTCATACCCAATCATGTATTTATCTAACCTATTTTTAAAGCTACACAACGTTTTAGCCTGGTGGCTATCTAGGCTAGGCTATGTGAGGCACGGCACACAGTAGTATAAATTTAACTGTTAGGGGTAAATCGCCTGATTATAAATCTATTTGTCAGGGAAAAAAAATCACCTGTTGAGTTTATACTCAACAAAGAGTTCGCTACAGTTTACAGAACAGTGTTACGCACCATGAAGAGGAGTCTGGACGTTCAGTAATCATAAAAAAAGTTAAACCGCTAATAATTGAACAAACCCTAAGAGTAGCGGTGTACCTACCAGTCTGAGGTGAGGTTAGGTCGAGCACGTGGTGCAGGAGGTCAGGTAACAGGTAATGAAGCAGGGCGGCCGACCACGTGGTTACAACTGTCACTACTTTCACGGTACATCCCCGATCCCTGATGCATGTCACCTTACAGTACACACTACACACTTAAAATTAAAGATTTCTTATTATTTAGGCTTTCTACAGCACTTGGAGTTTGGTCACTGTATTGGAAGACGTTAATTCATAATTCAGTTAATTCCACCTCATTTATTTCCTCAAGAATCACTTGTATTTTTAGTTGCTGTTAAATTCTATTAAAAAAAAAATGCATGTGGGTATGAGTAGGCATCATGACGCCAGGTTGGTAGCCTACTCAGGCCTGAGCAGGTCAGAGGACTAGCTGGGAGCCACACAACCCACCACCACACTTACCAGTTACACACTGCCAGCCTCGGCAGCATGGCGAGCTTCAACCCCAGCTCCAGTGACCTTCGTCTGCTACCACCACCGTCACCACCACCACCACCACCGTCACCAACACCACCACCACCACCACCGTCACCAACACCACCACCACCAACATCACCATCACCACCACCATCGTCACCACCACCACCACCAACACCATCACCACCACCAACATCACCATCACCACCACCCCACCGCCACCACCGTCACCATCACCACCACCACCACCACCACCGTCACCAAACACCACCACCACCACCACCACCACCACCACCATCACCACCACCATTACCATCACCACCACCACCGCCACCGCCACCATCATCACCACCACCACCAACACCAAACACCGCCAACCCCACCACCACCAACATCACCATCACCACCACCACCATCACCACCACCACCATCACCACCACCAACATCACCATCACCATCACCACCAACACCATCCCCACCACTACCGTCACCACCACCACCACCGTCACCACCACCACCACCGTCACCAACACCACCACCACCACCACCATCACCCACCACCACCATCACCACCACCATCACCATCACCATCACCACCACCACCGCCACCATCATCACCACCACCACCAACACCAACACCGCCAACCCACCACCACCAACATCACCATCACCACCACCACCATCACCACCACCACCATCCCCACCACCAACATCACCATCACCATCACCACCAACACCATCCCCACCACCACCGTCACCACCACCACCACCACCGTCACCATCACCACCACCACCACCACCGTCACCAACACCACCACCACCAACACCAACACCACCACCGCCAACCCCACCACCACCAACATCACCATCACCACCACCACCATCACCACCACCAACATCACCATCACCATCACCACCAACACCATCCCCACCACCACCGTCACCACCACCACCACCACCACTACAACCACCACCACCACCGTCACCACCACCACCATCCCCACCACCACGTCACCACCACCACACCACCACCACCGTCACCATCACCACCACCACCACCACCACCACCAACACCAACATCACCACCGCCAACCCCACCACCACCAACATCACCATCCCCACCACCACCGTCACCACCACCACTACAACCACCACCTGCCACCAACACCATAAGTCCTCGTTGTTTTATTTACCCTGGAGTGTGTGGTGAAGGGAGTCCGTATGTTGCTTTTACACAGAGGGTTACTCTTCCACTTTACAATGTTGGAGGTGGGAAGGGGGTGAATAAGAGGGTTTCCCTAGCACAAAGCTCTATTCTTCCACTACTGTGGAACTGACCATCAGTTGTTTATTATATTTCAATACAAGTACAAAGGGGTATACATAAGCAATATTTATACTCGAGGAACAGTACACAGTAATTATCGAGAGAATGGTACACTGTAGTGTAGATTTTATTCGGATTGTTAACATTTAGGGTTAGAAATGGAGGATAACCAAATAATACATCAGTGGTAAGAGATAAGATATATATTAATATCTTTACTGTGTACAATACAGGAGCATAAACGGAAGACTGTAGAAGAGGGGGTAATCAGTCCCTCAACCTCGAAAAATTATGTACAAAGAGCAGTAGCTATTGAGTCCACTAGCCTTGGAGCAGGATGTGAGCATCGTGGTCATAGCATATCTGGAGCGCCGACAGGAAGACATGCCAAATAAGTTAAGTTGGGCCAGTGAACAGAGGTTAGCAGGTAGGTTGTGATGTCCCCATTACCAAGATTTTACGATGTTGTTGTGTCTGACGAGTGATATATCAGTGGTATACGACTCAAGAAATCGTAATGACACGATTGCAAACAAACCATACCCCCGGCCGGGATTGAACCCGCGGTCATAGAGTCTCAAAACTCCAGCCCGTCGCTTTAGCCACTAGACCAGCTAGCCACAATAAGATTCATCCAACTAGGTATATTTCTACACCATAGGAAGGTTAGCACAGGCACCTCTGTGACCACAAATGCAAGTTTTTACAGACGAATCTCCAGCTAGCGTGGCCGTGATTCGTCTGTAAAAACTTGCATTTGTGGTCACAGTGGTGCCTGTGCTAACCTTCCTATGGTGTAGAAATATACCTAGTTGGATGAACCTTATTGTGGCTAGCTGGTCTAGTGGCTAACGCGACGGGCTGGAGTTTTGAGACTATGACCGCGGGTTCAATCCCGGCCGGGGGTATGGTCAGTGGTATACAATACAATACCGACAAGTATTACATACCACTGAGGAATTGATTACCCTCTTCCGTTTATGTTCCTGTATTATATTGATGAAGCCACTGGTTGGCGAAGCTCGTCGATCAGGCCCTGATCCACCAGGTAGGTTCCAGGTAGGGTGACCCACATGTTGTACATGTCTAATTCATTAACTTGTCGGTGTTGCATGCCACTGATAAATTATTTGTCAGACACAACAACACCGTGAAATCTCGGTACAAAGGACATCTCTCCACACCCTACTTACTAACCTCTGGCCCAACTCTTGAGCATGACCTACTTCCTGGGTCCCGCCTACCAGTGTCAAGGACTCTATAATAATAATAATAATAATAATAATCTTTATTTCTAATAATCTTTTGTTTCTAATAATCTTTATTTCTAAGTGACATTAATAACATACTACTATATAGAAAGCCCTTTGTTATGCAGAGCATTTCGGGCAAATTAGGTCAATTTTGTCCTCAGGATGCGACCCACACCAGTCGACTAACACCCAGGTACCTATCTACTGCTAGTCGAACATGGATATCAGGTGTCTTAAGGAAACACGTCCTAATGTTTCCATCCGTACCAGGGATCGATCCCAGGACCTCAATGTGTGAGCTGAATGCGCTAGCAATCAAGCTGCTCCTCATAGGATTCAAGTTTATGAGCGCATTCCTACCTGCTTCTTTAGACTCAGCAAGATTAGGATTCTCAACCCCTGCTCCTAAGCTGAGGGACTCAATACCTCATCTTTTGCTATATTCTATATATATAATACAGGATCCAAGATATTGCACATATTTTTAATTAATAACCAAATAAATTCGGTTCAAGTCGGACCGAAACGTCGTCGTAAGTTCCTCTCTCCTGTGTGCGGGTTATTTGTGTATTGTTCCAGTCACGGTATTGTGCCTTGTTCTTCATGATCCTCTTCCCCAGGATTGTCAAGAGAACAGAAGCAACAGGTTCAAGGAAACATGCCCAACGTTCCCACTTGTGCCCAGATTATAGATGAATGGTTCAGAGAACCGACACGTTGATAAATAAGACACATGTGCAACTCTTGGGTATCTTTATTGTGGAAACGTTTCGCCACACAGTGGCTTCATCAGTCCATACAAAGGAGAATCGTGAAGAACAGGAGGAGAATGAGGTAATCAGTCCCTCAACCTTGAACAGGGAAACTTCATAGGGTACCTTCTGATGTGAGCCATGAGCCACCCTGAACTAGGACAAGTTAGTGTTATGCGAGTATCTGCATTAATGTGAAGAGAGTTCACTCTGTAAGAACATAATGACCCATGATTGTATAAATGTCGGCACATTGGGACGTTTTTGCAAAAGTGACATCATAACATCACTAGTTACAACATGGTGTGATGAAGGCAACATGGAGATAAGCACCTTGGACTATTTTGTTATAATTCTCAGGCTGTAGGCTGGTTTTGAGTTTATGTTTGTGCTCACATGGGCCGGATTTGATTCCTGGAGATGGGAAGTATAATGTTTGAACCCTGAAGGAGGGGTGTTAATGTTGCAGTTTTATAGCTGTAGTGTAAGCATGTTTCTGGTAAGACAGTGATGGAGTGAATGATGAAAGTTTTTATTTTTTGGGGGCCACCCTGCCTTGGTGGAAAACTGCCGATGTGTTAATAAAAAAATAAATCTCAGGCCGTAGGCTGATTTTGGGTTTATATTTATGCTCGCATGAGGAAGCTAGAAGCTGACTAGGAGAGGGTGGTTATGGCGACCTGCTGGTACACAATGTTTATTTTTCTTCCATGTCCTGGTCTTAATTAACTAGTAGCGGTGTACTAGTGTGTTTTTGTAAAATGTGAAATGTGTGGTCCTAGGGTGGATTTTTTTTTTATAATTTATAGTTGCCCCTAGACAAGTTTTTTTTTTTTTTAATCCCCCTTCCCAGGGCTCCAATATATTTCGTAACGGGAATAAAAAATTCACACTATTTTACACTTAAAATCGTCCAGTCTGCTCCCATAAATTTAACTTTCACTCCCCTCCATCAGGGATTTTAATTGGGTAACTTTTTTGAAGGCTTGAAGGTCACGTTAGTAGTAGGTCATCGAAAAGTTGTAAGTGGAAGTAAACAAAGTTTTCGAATCGGCAGAAGAAAATGAGAAGAGGTACAATAGGGACAATTTTGGAAATATAAACACAAATGCAGTATAATGTGATCCTTTATTGACAACGTTTCACCCACACAGTGGGCTTTTTCAAGTGTGTGACTTGAAAAAGCCCACTGTGTGGGTGAAACGTTGTCAATAAAGGATCACATTATACTGCATTTGTGTTTATATTTCCATTGTGTCGGTATTTTATACCATTTATTTCCAGGGACAATTTTTAAACTCCCTCTCTCTCTCTCTCTCTCTCTCTCTCTCTCTCTTTTACATCCATTATTTTCCAGATACTTTCGTGATAGACGTACACCGTTTCTCTAGATATTTTAATAGTTAGAAGCAGTATATGTACATGAGGGGTAGATGTAGAACTAACACGAGAAGCGGACGCTCTTTTTAGGGGGTGACAAAACAAAAAAGTGGAGCTTGAGAAAGTAGTGGCGGGGTAATGAAAGTATTGGGGGGCGGGAGGAGGATGTTGTTGTGGTGATTAATACTGGAGGAGGGCACAGTGTTTTACTGGGTATTGTGGGGAGAGTAGTGGGGGTTCACTCGTCAAAGCAGGAGGTAAGAATGTAGTTTTTATTTTATACCGAATCTCGGCGCTTTGTGTCAGACTGGTAAGAAAAAATAGGACCCTATCTGATCCACATCACCCAAGTGCATCCTAGCGTCGTCTGCCACATCCCAAGTGGAACCTAACTACCTACCTGGAGGGCATTCCGGGGATCAACGCCCCCGCGGCCCGGTCCACGACCAGGCCTCTCGGTGGATCAGGGCCTGATCAACAAGGCTGTTACTGTTGGCCGCACGTAATCCAACGTACGAACCACAGCCCGGCTGATCCGGTACCGTCTTTAGGTATCTGTCCAGCTCTTCTTGAAGACAACCAGGGGTCTTCCCGTAATGCCCCTTATTGCTGGTGGGAGGCTGTTGAACAGTCTTGGGCCCCGGGAAACTTATGTTGTTTTTCTCTTTGTGTACCAGTGACGCCCCTACTTTCACTGGGGTATGTTGCATCGCCTGCCAAGTCTTTTGCTTTCTATGGAGTGATTGCTGTGTGCATATTAGGGACCAGCGCCTCCAGAATCTTCCAGGTGTAGATTATAATATACCTCTCTCGCCTGCGCTCTTGTGAGTACAAGTCAAGTGCTTCCAGGCTCCCAGTAGTTAAGGTGTTTGATGGAACTTATACGTGCAGTAAAGGTTCTCTGTACATTCTCTAGTTCTGCAATTTCACCTGCCTTGAATGGGGATGTTAATGTACCAGCAGTATTCCAGCCTAGAAAGAATAAGTGATTTAAAAAGAATCATCATGGCTTAGCATCTCTTGTCTTGAATGTTCTCATTATCCATCCTATCAGTTTCTCCCAGATGTGATAGTGGCATTGTTGTGATCCTTGAAGGTGAGGTCTTCGAACATTACCACTCCCAGGTCCTTCACATTACTTTTCCGCTCTATTGTGTGATTGGAGTTTGTAGTATACTCAGTTCTAGTTATTATTTCCTCCAGTTTTCCATAACGGAGTAGTTGGAATTTGTCTTCATTGAGCATCATATTATTCTCTGTTGCCCATTGGAAAACTTGGTTTATATCTTCTTGGAGCTTTGCCGTGTCCTTAATGGATGACACTCTCATGCAGATCCTAGTATCGTCTGCAAAAGATGATACAGTGCTGTGGTTTACATCTCTGTCTATGTCTGATATGAGAATAAGGAACAGGATAGGTGCGAGTACTGTGCCTTGTGGGACAGAGCTCTTCATTATGGCAGCATCTGATTTAACCTAGAGTCATTCCCCCCCCCCTCCTAGTGCTTCTTTGGCCCCTGATGAAATTAAAACAACTGTGAATGGCATTAATCTTTGGGGACGCATATAAAATGAGCGAAACGTTTTTTTCGGGGTTAGGCTGTGTGTGTGGGGGGGGTGGAGGTGTCAATTTTGGTAGATTCTGCACAATAACCAGAGAATGCATCTGGTTATCTTGACACTTTAAGTGCTGATGTGTTTTTCCCCTCCCCCTCAAAGAAGGCTTCACTCTCATTTTTCAAGTCGAGTAAGTTTTAATGTGCCAGTCAATTGATTTTCGTGAAATAACTGGAGAATATCTCTTCATATTAGGAATAAGTTTCAGTGTTTGAATTTACTGGGTCATTCCAGGTTAACTCTACGTGTTGTATTTTTTATGTGCCCATAATATGAAGTTCAATGATGAGAAATTTCAATTACTCCGATATGGAAAACGTGTGGAAATTAAAGCTTTATCGGAGTATAAAATAAATTTCAACCACACAATAGAGCGAAAAACTAATGTCAAAGAACTGGGAGTGATCATGTCAGAGGATCTCACCTGCTAGAAAAATGACAGGATGGATAATGAGAACCTTCAAAACCAGGGATGCCAAGCCCATGATGACACTCTTCAGGTCGCTTGTTCTATCTAGGCTGGAATATTGCTGCACACTAACAACACCTTTCAAAGCAGGTGAAATTGCTGAACTAGAAAATGTACAGAGAACCTTCACGGCATTCATAACTGCGATAAAACACCTCAATTACTGGTAATGCTGGAAGTTCCTCAGCTTGTACTCACTAGAATGCAGGCGGGTGAGAGACATGATTTTATACACTTGGAAAATCCTAAAGGGATTAGTGCTAAACTTGAACATGGAAATCACTCCCTGTGAAAGCAAAAGACTCAGCAGAAGATGCAACATCCCCCCTATGAAAAGCAGAGGTGCCACTAGCACGACAAGAGACAACACAATAAGTGTTAAGGGCCTGAGACTGTTCAACTTCCTCCTGGCATACATAAAGGGGATTGCCAATAGACCCCTGGCTGTCTTCAAGTACGCACTGGACAGGCACCTAAAGTCAGTACCTGACCAGCCGGGCTGTGGTTCGTACGTTGGACTGCGTGCGGCTAGCAGTAACAGCCTGGTTGATCAGGCCCTGGTCCACCACGAGGCTTGGCCACAGATCGGGCCGCAGGGGCGTTGACCCCTGGAACTCTCTCTAGGTATACTCCACGTGTAACGTGTGTGTCCTCAAGACCATTATAAAAAAATGACTAACAGTGACAGTGACAGTAACAATGAGTGTATGCACAGTTGAGTTCGTTTCGTGCCATGCTGGTGCTACCATGACAGGCCTACCAAGTTCAGCCCGCACCATGCTACCTCTGCCTCATTCTGACAGCCGACCTCACTCAGTCAACAAGGTCTATTCCGTCACTCTCCCGGGCATGGCCTTCTGGGCCCGGGCAACTCAAGCACACTGCCTGTGTACCAAGAACCCAATATTAAGAACATTAGAAAGAAGGAACACTACAGCAGGCTCACTGGCTCATGCGAGGCAGGTCCAATTCTCTTTAAATTATATATTGCCTCCGAAGCCTTTTTATTCACCCTGCTTGGATAAGCACCAAATAAATTGCGATATTGGTGTCTTAGCGATGGTTCCAGCAGTTTTGTTGCCCGGAGGAATGAACGTAGATGTCTCCACTTCAGCGCCCCATACAAGATGCATCCGTCTCTCTACGAGTTGTTCTGGAGTCGTGTCTGCAAGTTTCATCATTCAGACACAGGATCAACAGGATACAGGCCAAAATTTGCTGAATTTTCCTCGAGAAATCTTCATGACATCACATGGGTCTTCACAGCATCTCACGCTGTTCTTCAGCCACGTGCTCAGCGTCACCTGTATGCTTCTGCTGTTGGTTTAAGCTCAGAATGGCTATTTCAGCAAGTCAGAGGTGTGTGGTACAATCTGTATTGCTTTCCATGTATGAGTGAGGAGGGGTAGGCATGGCAGTCCTGGTTCTACCATATGCACCTCATGCCACTCATGCTGCTACCACCATGCACTACTATGCCTTCACTCTGATGTTTTTCTATGAATTTGGTGTGAATTCTTTGCCAGAGCTGTGGATATGAGTGCCTAAGATCATCCAAAGCCACGTGGATCTACAAGCCATGTGGAGCGAGCCACATTGGATACCAAGCCAGATGTCCATAGCCACGTTGTTGTCTGCTGAGTGGCATCACCTTGCAACGTCACCTTGCGACATCACCCTGGACGTCTGCCCGACGTCATCTTGTGACATCTGCCTGACGTCACCTGCGACATCACCTCGTGACGTCTGCCCGACGTCACTCCAGGACATTGCCTGATGTCACCCCATGATGTCACCATGCTGCCTGACGTCACCACTGCCCAACGTTACTCCCTCTGTCTTTCCTGAGGATTTGATATCCGGATGGAAAGATTGAATCTGTTATTATTCTGGTGAGTTTTGTTTCTGTGAGTGCTATTATGTCTGGGGATGTCTCCCTGATTCTTTTGTGCCACTCCTCATACTTGTTTGTTATTCCATCTGCATTTGAATACCACACCTTCAACTTCTTTTCTAAGACTGTGGTCTGGGAGGTGTATTGGGGTTGGGGAAGTGGGAGACCTGGTAAAGAACTATGGGTTGTTGCTGTGAGGGTGGAGTTTGTAATGTAGTGGGTGGGGGCATTGGATGTGGCATGGGTGTTTTGATTTAGAGTGTTTGGTTGCACTGGGGTTGACCTGGTTGGGAGGCTTCTATAGGAAGTTGTGAGGGAGGCTGTATTTGATCTTCTTTCTGGGTCTGGGATCTCCTGTCTGTCTTCTCCATCCCCTCTCTTTCCTCCTTTCACCTTTGTACCATCTCTCTCAGTTTCTGCCTTTCTTCTTGTGTTCTGTCATGGTCGAGATACACCTTCCTGTATGCCGGCATGTCCCTTAATTGTGCTTTCTCCTGCAGGATCCTGTTCCAAGTCGCTTCTGCCTTGAAGGTCACTTTCACTGGCCGGGTTCTTTTTTTTACAAACCCCCCTATTCTCCGAAAAATTTCCAGCTGGGTCATGTCGTATTCTCCTATTGCTTTCATGATGCTTTCAATTGCTTTTTTCCCTTGTTTTCTTGCTTCATATGTTTCCCCTTCAACTTCCTGGAGCCCATACACAAAGACTGACCTCACCCTTTCATTCTCCCACTGCATATCCCTGTGTATCCCCCTCATTTAATTTGGTTTCCTCCACTGCAGCTTTCCTTTCTTCAGTTTCACTGGCTAATGTACTTGGGCTCAGTGGCCTGTCATTTTCCCTTCTCGGCTTTCCTTGGGCTCTGTTGTTGTCTGTTAGGGCCTCCACATAAAGCTTAGCTCTTTCATTTACTACAGTCTCCTCTGATAGAGCTTCTCCATGCAGTTGTGCTCCTTCTTTCCCTACTGTCCCCTTATTTGTGGCTGAGGTAGCAGTCTCTGTTGTCAATCCCAAAATGTTCTTTAGTTCTTTAGGCTGTTTCAGATTTCTCAGTTCCTCTTCTAAACTCTGTATCCTAGCCTCTGCTGCTTTGACATGCACCTCCCACTTCCTGCTTTCCATATTTATCCTCTCTTCCATTCTCATGCTAAGTTCTTCTAGTTTCTTTTCCCATTCATGATCCCTTTTTATGAGCTCTGCTGCCCAATCTTCCTTTGCAGCTTCCTCCTCCTGTCCCTTGGTTTTCTTGTTGCTCTCTGGCAACCATTTGTGTGTGTGGTGTGTGTGTGTGTGTGTGTGTGTGTGTGTGTGTGTGTGTGTGTGTGTGTGTGGTGTGTGTGTGTGCGTGTGTGTGTGTGTGTATGTGTGTGTGTGTGTGTGTGTGTGTGTGTGTGTGTGTGTGTGTGTGTGTGTGTGTGTGTGTGTATGTGTATGTGTGTGAGTGTGTGTGTGTGTGTGTGTGTGTGTGTGTACTCACCTAATTGTACTCACCTAATTATGGTTGCAGGGGTCGAGACTCAGCTCCTGGCCCTGCCTCTTCACTGATTGCTACTAGGTCCTCTCTCTCTCTGCTTCCTGAGCTTTATCATACCTCTTCTTAAAACTATGTATGGTTCCTGCCTCCACTACTTCACTTGCTAGGCTATTCCACTTCCTGACGACTCTATGACTGAAGAAATACTTCCTAACGTCCCTGTGACTCGTCTGAGTCTTCAGCTTCCAGTTGTGACCCCTTGTTCCTGTGTCCCCTCTCTGGAACATCCTATCTCTGTCCACCTTGTCTATTCCCCGCAGTATCTTGTATGTCGTTATCATGTCTCCCCTGACCCTTCTGTCCTCCAGTGTCGTCAGTCCGATTTCCCTCAACCTTTCCTCATACGACATTCCCCTGAGCTCTGGGACTAGCCTTGTTGCAAACCTTTGTACTTTCTCTAACTTCTTGACGTGCTTGACCAGGTGTGGGTTCCAGACTGGTGCTGCATACTCCAGTATGGGCCTAACATACACAGTGTACAGTGTCTTGAACGATTCCTTATTAAGGTATCGGAACGCTATTCTCAGGTTTGCCAGGCGCCCGTATGCTGCAGCAGTTATTTGGTTGATGTGTGCCTCCGGTGACGTGCTCGGTGATATGATCACCCCGAGGTCTTTCTCCCTGAGTGAGGTCTGTAGTGTTTGTCCACCTAGCCTATACTCTGTCTGCGGTCTTCTTTGCCCCTCCCCAATCTTCATGACTTTGCATTTGGCAGGATTGAACTCGAGAAGCCAGTTTCTGGACCATATGTCCAGCCTGTCCAGGTCTCTTTGCAGTCCTGCCTCATCCTCATCCGATTTAATTCTTCTCATCAACTTCAATTCATCTGCGAATAGGGACACTTCAGAGTCTATTCTTTCCATCATGTCGTTCGCATATATCAAAAATAGCACTGGCCCTAGAACTGACCCCTGTGGGACCCCGCTTGTCACAGGCGCCCACTGTGATACCTCTTCACGTACCATGACTCGTTGCTGCCTCCCTGTCAGGTATTCCCTGATCCATTGCAGTGCCCTCCCTGTTACATGCGCCTGATCCTCCAGCTTCTGCACCAATCTCTTGTGGGGAACTGTGTCAAAGGCCTTCCTGCAGTCTAGGAAAATGCAATCAACCCACTCCTCTCTCTCGTGTCTTACTTCTGTTACACTGTCATAAAACTCCAGGAGGTTTGTGATACAAGATTTGCCTTCCATGAACCCATGCTGGTTTTCATTTATAATCTTGTTCCTCTCCAGGTGTTCGACCACTCTCCTCCTGATAATCTTCTCCATGACTTTGCACACAATACATGTCAGAGACACAGGTCTGTAGTTTAGCGCCTCTTTTCTGTTTTCTTTCTTTAATATGGGGACTACATTTGCTGTCTTCCATTTCTCAGGTAGTTGCCCAGTTTCAAGGGATGTGTTGAAGATTGTGGTTAGAGGCACGCACAGCATCTCTGCTCCTTCTCTAAGGACCCATGGGGAGATGTTGTCCAGTCCCATCGCCTTTGAGGTATCAAGGTCACTTAGCAGCTTCTTCACCTCCTCCTCGGTTGTTTGTATGTTATCCAACACTTGGTGGTATATTCCCTCTTGATGTTCCCTTCTGTGCTGACTTCCCACAGCCCTTCCTGTCTCTACTGTAAAAACTTCCTTAAATCTCTGTTTGCTCCTCACATACCTCCTGGTCATTTCTTGTGAGTTCTCCCCTTTCTGTCCTTAATCTGATCACCTGGTCTTTGACTGTTGTCCTCCTCCTGATGTGGCTACACAACAGTTTCGGGTGAGTCTTGATTTTCGATGCTATGTCATTTTCATACTGTTGCTGGGCCTCCCTCCTTACCTGTGCATACTCGTTCCTGGCTCTGTGACTGATCTCCCTATTTTCGTGTGTTCTCTGCCTTCTGTACTTTTTCCATTCTCTATTGCACTTTGTTTTTGCCTCCTTACACTGTCGGGTAAACCAGGGGCTCG
>NC_069485.1:6198060-6248034 GCF_026875155.1 Cherax quadricarinatus | reverse complement strand
TGAACAGATTCCGCACATGTCAAAGCCAGTCATAGTAAGAACCAGTTCAAGAAGAGTGCCAAAAGGTGTCTGATGAATGTAGCTACAGAAAGGGAGGGGAATGGTTTTCTATTTTTTAGGTAATATACGTGTAAATTTTACCTTATTCCAAGTAATGACCCTCGTATTGTAGATAGTCTTAATGACCCTCGTGTAGTAGATAGTCTTTTTAGTATGATAATAAGATGTTATCTTCATTATAGAATAATAAGAAAATATTATAACATTTATATTATAATAAGGTAAAAGGACCCCAATGGATATAAGTCACTCTGTCTGACTTTTTTGGGTTATCCCAGGTTCTCTACACATATGCTGCTATGTATGATAATTCTATGTAACTGTATTTGTGTATACCTGAATAAACTTACTTACTTACTTATAACGAAAAAAATATATTTCATTGTGTTTGTATATTATTAAATTATTGTAAACTTATCTAAAATATATTTAGTTGGATTAGGCTAAATTAAATTGAACTAATTATAATAAGGTTAGGTAAGTTTTCTAAGGTTCTTTAGGTACAAAATTATTATTTTTTTCATTAACATAAATGAAAAATATATCTTTAAACGTATAAGACAAAATTATGGAATGGACTCAATTTTAAATGAGTTCTTGCTAACTGACCAGTTATCCTATTCGGCACGACTATATATATATATATATATATATATATATATATATATATATATATATATATATATATATATATATATATATATATATATATATATATATATGTATATATATATATATATATATATATATATATATATATATATATATATATATATATATATATATATATATATATATGTCGTGCCGAATAGGCAGAACTTGCGATCTTGGCTTAAATAGCAACGCTCATCTTGCCATATAGGACAAGTGAAAATTTGTGTATGCAATAATTTCCCCAAAATCATTCTGAACCTAACGAAAAAAATACATTTCACTGTGTTTGTTTAGTATTTAATTATTGTACACAAATCTAAAATATATTTTAGTTGGGTTAGGCTAAAATAAATTGCGATTGTTATAATAAGGTTAGGTAAGTTTTCTAAGTTCCTTTTGGTGCAAAATTATAAATTTTTACATCAAAATTAATGAAAAAAATATATCTTTAAACGTATAAGAGAAAATTTTAGAAAGGACTTAATTTTAAATGAGTTCTTGCTAATTGACCAGTTTTACATATTCGGCACGACATATATATATATATATATATATATATATATATATATATATAACACACACACACACACACACACATATGTATATATTATATATATATATATATATATATATATATATATATATATATATATATATATATATATATATGGAGCTGGGAAAAAGACTCATCAGGGTAACTAGGGATCCCAGGGCAGCTATTTTCTGTTCCAGCGGCTCAGTGCGGCTGTTCAAAGGGGTAATGCATGCTGCATTTTGGCACACGCCCCAGCTCTGAGGAGCTGGATGAGATTTTCGCCTTATAATCGGTGATACACACGTAACAACATGTACCGTATATGCCACCTTTATATTAACAATGTATCTCTTAAATCTTCTATATATATATATATATATATATATATATATATATAATATATATATATATATATATATATATATATATATATATATATATATATATATATATATATATATATACATATATATATATGTCGTGCCGAATAGGCAGAACTTGCGATCTTGGCTTAAATAGCAACGCTCATCTTGCCATATAGGACAAGTGAAAATTTGTGTATGCAATAATTTCCCCCCAAAATCATTCTGAACCTAAACGAAAAAAATATATTTCACTGTGTTTTGTTTAGTGTTTAATTACTGTAAAAACAAATCTAAAATAATTTAGTTGGTTAAGGCTAAAATAAATTGCACTTGTTATAATAAGGTTAGGTAAGTTTTTCTAAGTTCCTTTTGGTGCAAAATTTAAATTTTTACATCAACATTAATGAAAAAAATATATCTTTAAAAACGTATAAGAGAAAAATTTTAGAAAGGACTTAATTTTAAATGATTTCTTGCTAATTGACCAGTATTACATTTTCGGCACGACATATTTTATATATATATATATATATATAATATATATATATATATATATATATATAAAATATATATATATATATTATATATAATATATTATATATATAGGTTGGGCAAAACAATTTTAAAAAAAATTTATTTTTAAAAAAAGTGTAGGACCACCTTTGGCAGTAATTAGTGCTTGAATTCTACGAGGAATTGTCCATTTTTTCAGCTAAAACAGTCTCCAGCTCCTTAAGTGATGTTGGTAGAGGGTATCGACTCCTCACTTGTTTTTCTAAAAAAGCACCAAAAATTTTCAATTATATTAAGATCGGGGGATTGGGGTGGCCAGATAAGACTAAACCTCACTGGAATGCTCCTCGTGCAACTCAGAGACGATTTTAGCTGCGTGAATCAGTGCATTATCGTCCTGGAAGTTGCATTCCCTTCTGGAACAGTGTTGCAAAACCCTAGGATGAAGTTGATCCCCTTTAAAAGTTTAAATAACTTGTCTTTAATTCTGCCTGAAGGTCAAACCATTGGGCCTGCAGATTCCAAGATATAGCACCCCAAGAACAACACAGAACCCCCCTCCAGTTAAACCAGTTGGAAAAGACAGTCCGCATCATATGCTTTGCTTGCTGTCTCCACACTATACCTCGCCTGAGGTTGGGAAATAAAAGGTAAAGAGACTCGTCGGAGAAAATGACATTCTTCCAGGGTCTAAGGACCATTGTTGATGATTTTTAACGGGCCCCTCTTCCACGGCTTTTTCACATAGTTTTTGAAGTAAGGATTTCCTAATTGCAGTCCTCCCATAAATCCAGCTTTACGAAGCTCCCTTCTTACAGTTTTTGTGGAAACTGGGTTATGGAGGTGTTCATTAAGCTCTGCTGCAATTTTGGGTGCTGTAGTCTTATGATCCGTGAAAGAGTTCGACGATCCCTATATGACAGCTTTCGCTTCCTTCCAGAGTTTTTCTTTGATGAAGAGGTTTTTCCCCTCTTTCACAAAGGCTGTCATCACCTTCGAGACAGTACCTCTTGATACACCAAAAAGTCCAGCAGTTTTCGTTACGCTACAACCACCCATACGAGTACCAACAATTCGACCTCTTTCAAAGTTTTTTAGTTTAATATGTTTATTATGCACCCCATACCCATCCTGTGGGTGGTAGTCAAAAGATTACAGAGGTACATAATTGGTCCAGGGACTGGGCCTCAAAACTTTGATAGCTGAGCAAGTTACAGAGGTAATGAACTCACAATTACAAAGGTAATGCACTCACAATTTACAAAGGTAATGATCTCACAATTTACAAAGGTAATGAACTCCAGGTAGGTCTGGTCACAATCATGACAACTTATAAAGGTATTTACAGATTACAGAGGTACGTAATGGGTCCAGGGACTGGGCCCCAAAGTTTTGGTAGCTGAACTAGGTACAAAGGTAATGAACTCACAAGTTACAAAGGTAATGAATCCTGTAAGAATGGTTACTTACGTCTATACATGGCTACAATCATGAACAAATTATAGAATAATGAGCAATTCACACTTCCACACCCGGTCACAACTGTAATGAGTTATTGGTGCAAATATTGATTGTTGAGCCACACACACACACACACACACACACAAACCATTTAACCCCCTCCCCCAACTACCTCTCCCCTCCAATAACCACCCCCCCCTCCCCAAAAAACCATCCATCCCCTCTCCCCCCAACCATTTTATTCCCCTCCCCTATCCACCCTCCCCCTTCCTTCTGTGGAGCAATGGGGGAACCTAGAACTAGGATGAGAACAAGGGGCTGAAGGACGAATCTGGGGGGAAGGACGGGGAAGGGCAGAGCTCCAAAAAAAGGGAGGAAAAAACTGGGGAAGGAGACAAGAAGAGCTGGCAAGGAAGATGGAAAGAGAGGTTAGAAGCAGAATGCAGAAGGTGGAAGCAACATGCCACAACAGCAAAAAACAAGATAAAGGATTAGAAGAGGAGCTGAGACATCTGAACAGAAATAGAGACAAAGATATTACAGAAGTAGCATCGGCAATTGGTACATCAGACACAGACAACTGGTCTGAAGGGAGCATGAAACTAAACTGTATGCAGAGGTCCTGTCAAAACCCCACATGGGGCTAAAACAAAGACTGGGAGCACATAGGACAAAATGTGAGGTTGGAAGACATTGAAGGAAACTAGGACATGTGGGGGGGACCTTACCAGACACCTGTGGGGGCCAGGAACAGTGAGCAGGAAGGAGAAACCAAGGAGCATAGGGGCCATGGGATAGGGAAGGGACTGAAGGAACACTCCACGGGAAGGAACTAAAACACATCAGAGGATGCAATGGGAGTCACAGGGGAGGTGGAAAGGGAGGATCATGTTTGTCTATGGGCTAGACGAAGCTAAAGGGGAAACTTATGAGGAAAAAAAGCAGGGAGGAGAAAAAAAACGATTGAAGGTATCATGAAGGTGATAGGCGAGGGGGAAATGACCCAGGTGGCAAATTTTCCCGGAGAATCGGGTGGTTCACAAAGAAAAGGAATCGGGCCTCTCAAAGTAATTTTCCAAGGCAGAATCAACCCGAACCATGATCCTGCAGGAGAAAGCATGGCTGAGAGGCAGGCAGGAGTTCATGAGTGTGTACCTTGATCGAGACAAAAACACAGGAGGAAAGGAAGACGATGAAAGAGAGAGTTCAGAAACGAAAGGAGAAAGGGGAGGAAATGAAAAAGGAGAGCAGATAACCCCAGGAACAAGTGGAAGGACAAGCAAAACCCCCCTAGAAACACCTGCAGAAGGACCCCAGCCACGACACCCCCCAAGGCACTGAACAATCCAAACCAACCATCACACACTGATCCCTCTGTTCCCACCCCCCAACCACAGTACAGTATTAGAACAAAGTTGAAGGTTTGGTACACAAATGCAGATGGATTAACGAATAAACATGAGGATGGCAAGAAAGAATCAATGAGAAGTCCCCAGGCATCATAGCAGTTACAGAAACAAAACTCACGGGACAATAACAGAATGCAATCTTCCATCAGGAAAACCAGATCATGAGGAAAGATAGAAGGGCAAAAGGGGGAGGTGGGGTTGCTCTGCTAGTAAAAAAAGATGGAAATTAGAGAAAAAGGAAGGCATAGATGAGATGGGAGAAAGAGACTACATAGTAGGTTTCACTTCAGTCTGGGGAACACAAGGTGGTCATTGCAGTGATGTATAATCCACCACAGAACTGCAGGAGGCCAAGAGGGGGAATATGAAGAGAGCAACAGAGCAATGGTGGACACACTTGCTGAGGTGGCAAGAAGAGCTTCACTCCAGCAGAGCAAAGTTGCTAGTTATGGGGGATTTCAACCACAGGGAGATTGACTGGGAAAACCTGGAGCCACATGGGGGTCCCGAAACATGGAGAGCCAAGATGATGGGACGTGGTGCTGGAAAAACCCCATGCACCAACATGTTAAGGACACTACCAGAGTGAGAGGGGAGGATGAAACCCGCAAGATTGGACCCTTTTGTTCACCCAGGGCAGTTCAGACATTGAGGACATCACGGGAGAGAGTCCCTAGGAGCTAGCGGCCACGTGGTTCTGTGCTTTGAATATATAGTAGAGCTGCCAGTGGAGAGAGTAACAGGGGGTTGAATGGGAAAAGCCTGACTATAAAAGAGGAGACTACATAGGGTTGAGGAACTTCCTGCAGGAGGTCCCGTGGGACAGAGAACTAGCAGGAAAGCCAGTAAATGAAATGATGGAATATGTAACAACAAAATGCAAGGAGGCAGTTGAAAGGTTTATTCCCAAGGGCAACAGAAACAAAGGGAAGACCAGAACGAAGGCCCTGGTTTACCCGACAGTGTAAGGAGGCAAAACAAAGTGCAATAGAGAATGGAAAAAGTACAGAAGGCAGAGAACACACGAAAATAGGGAGATCAGTCACAGAGCCAGGAACGAGTACGCACAGGTAAGGAGGGAGGCCCAGCAATAGTATGAAAATGACATAGCATCGAAAATCAAGACTGACCCGAAAACCCGTTGTGTAGCCACATCAGGAGGAGAACAACAGTCAAAGACCAGGGTGATCAGATTAAGGACAGAAAAGGGGAGAACTCACAAGAAATGACCAGGAGGTATGTGAGGAGCTAAACAGGAGATTTAAGGAAAATTTTTTACAGTAGAGACAGGAAGGGCTGTGGGAAGTCAGCACAGAAGGGGAAACATCAAGAGGGAATATACACCAAGTGTTGGATAACATACAAACAACCGGGAGGAGGTGAAGAAGCTGCTAAATGACCTTGATAACCCCAAAGGCGATGGGACTGGACAACATCTCCCCATGGGTCCTTAGAGAAGGAGCAGAGATGCTGTGCATGCCTCTAACCCCAACTTCAACACTCCCTTGAAACTGGGCAACTACCTGAGAAATGGAAAAACAGCAAATGTAGTCCCCATATTAAAGAAAGGAAACAGAAAACGAGGCCGCTAAAACTACGACCTGTGTCTCTGACATGTATTTGTGTGCAAAGTCATGGAGAAGATTATCAGGAGGAGAGTGGTCGAACACCTGGAAGAGGAACAAGATTATAAATGAAAACCAGCATGGGTTCATGGAAGGCAAATCTTGTATCACAAACCTCCTGGAGTTTTAAAGACAGTGTAACAGAAGTAAGACACGAGAGAGAGGAGTGGGTTTTATTGCATTTTCCTAGACTGCAGGAAGGCCTTTGACACAGTTCCCCACAAGAGATTAGTGCAGAAGCGGGAGGATCAGCGCAATGTAACGGGGAGGGCATTTGCAAAAGGGATCAGGGAATACCTGACAGGAGGCAGCAACGAGTCATGTACGTGAAGAGGTATCACAGTGGGCGCCTGTGACAAGCGGGTCCCACGGGGTCAGTTCTAGGGCCAGTGCTTTTTTGATATATGCGAACGACATGATGGAAAGAATAGACTTGAAGTGTCCCCCATTCGCAGATGATGTGAAGTTGATGAGAAGAATTAAATCGGATGAGGATGAGGCAGGACTGCAAAGAGACCTGGACAGGCTGGACATATGGTCCAGAAACTGGCTTCTCGAGTTCAATCCTGCCAAATGCAAAGTCATGAAGATTGGGGAGGGGCAAAGAAGACTGCAGACAGAGTATAGGCTAGGTGGGACAACACTACAGACCTCACTCAGGGAGAAAGACCGGGGTGATCATATCACCGAGCACGTCACCGGAGGCACACATCAACCAAATAGATGCTGCAGCTTTCGGGCGCCTTTGGGAAACCTGAGAATAGCGTTCCGATACCTTAATAAGGAATCGTTCAAGACACTGTACACTGTGTATTTTTAGGCCCATACTGTAGTATGCAGCACCAGTCTGGAACCCACACCTGGTCAGCACGTCAAGAACTTAGAGAAAGTACAAAGGTTTTTCAACAAGGCTAGTCCCAGAGCTCAGGGGAATGTCGTATGAGGAAAGGTTGAAGGAAATCGGACTGACGACACTGGAGGACAGAGGTCAGGGGAACATGATAACGACATACAAGATACTGCGGGGAATAGACAAGGGGACAGAGATAGGATGTTTTCCAGAGAGGGGACACGGGAACAAGGGGGTCACAACTGGAAGCTGAAGCCCTCAGACGATTCACAGGGACGTTAGGAGTATTTTTTTTCAGTCATAGAGTCTCAGGAAGGGGAATAGCCTAGCAAGTGAAGTAGTGGAGGCAGAACCATACATAGTTTTAAAGAAGAGGTATGATAAAAGCTCAGGAAGCAGAGAGAGAGAGGACCAGTAGCAATCAGTGAAGAGGCAGGGCCAGAGCTGAGTCTCCGACCCCTGCAACCACAATTAGGTGAGTAACAATTAGGTGAGTACACACACACACACACACAACACACACACACACACACACACACCACACACAACACACCACACACATACACATACACACACACACAACACACACAACACACATACACCAACACACAAACACACACACACACACACACCACACCACACACACACACACAACACAAAACACACACACACACAAATGGGTTGCCAGAGAGCAACAAGAAAAACCAAGGGACAGGAGGAGGAACTGCAAAGGAAGATTGGGCAGCAGAGCTCATAAAAAGGGTTTCATGAATGGGAAAAGAAACTTGAAGAACTTAGCATGAGAATGGAAGAAGGATAAATATGGAAAGTGGGAAGTGGGAGGTGCATGTCAAAGCAGCAGAGGGAGGATACAAGAGTTTAGAAGAGGAACTGAGAAATCTGAAACAGCCTAAAGAACTAAAGAACATTTTGGGATTGACAACAGAGACTGCTACCTCAGCCACAAATAAGGGGACAGTAGGGAAAAGAAGGAGCACAACTGCATGGAGAAGGTCTATCAGAGGAGACTGTAGTAAATGAAAGAGCTAAGCTTTTTTGTGGAGGCCCTAACAGACAACAACAGAGCCCAAGGAAAGCCGAGAAGGGAAAATGACAGGCCACTGAGCCCAAGTACATTAGCCAGTTAACTGAAGAAAGGAAAGCTGCAGAGGAGGAAACCAAATTAAATGAGGGGGATACACAGGGATATGCAGTGGGGAAAAAGGGTGAGGTCAGTCTTTTTTGTATGGGCTCCAGGGAAATTGAAGGGGAAACATATGAAGCAAGAAAACAAGGGAAAAAAAGCAATTGAAAGAATCATGAAAGCAATAGGAGAAGACGACATGACCCAGCTGGAAAAGTTTCGGAGATTAGGGGGGTTTTTAAAAAAAAGAACCCGGCCAGTGAAAGTGACCTTCAAGGGAGAAGCGACTTGGAACAGGATTTCCCTTTAGGGGAAAGCACGATTAAGGGACATGCCGGCATACAGGAAGGGTATCCGACCATGACAGAACACAAGAAGAAAGGCAGAAACTGAGAGAGATGGACAAAGGTAAAGGGGGAAAGAGAGGGAGGGAGAAGACAGACAGGGAGACCCAGACCCAGGAAGAAGATGAAATACAGCCTCCCACAATTCCATAAAACCTCCCAACCAGAAACCCCAGTGCCCAAAACACCAAAATTTAAAAACACCCATCCACATCCAAAATGCCCCACCCATACATTACAAACTCCACCCCCACACACAACCCCATAGTTCCTTACCGGGTCTCCCATTTCCCCCAACCCCCAGTACACCTCCCAGCCACACCCCTTAAAAAGAATTAAAGGGTGTGTATTCAAATGCAAGGGAAAAAACAAAAAAGTATGAGGGTGGCACAAAAGAATCGGGGAGAATCCCCAGACATAAAGCACTCCAAAACAAAACTCACCAGAATAATAACAGATATCAAATCCTCAGGAAAGAAGAGGGGGGGGGGGGAGGAGGATTTTGGCACTGCTCATTAAAAACCAGAGGGTTTTGAAAAAAAGGGAAAGGGAAAAGGTTTTGGCACGGGCAAAAGGGACTACTTAGTAGGAACAATCCAGTCTGGGGGACATAAGGTGAAAATTTGCAGTAATGTACAACCCACCAAAAACTGCAGAAGGGGCCCAAAAGAAGAATATGATGAGAGCAACAGAGCAATGACGACACACTAGCCGAGGTGGCCAGAGAGCCACATGGGGGGGGCAAAGTTACATTTATGGGGATTTCAATCACAAGGAGTTGACAAAACCTGGGGCCCCGGGGGTCCCCGAAAAATGGAGAGCCAAGATGAGGATTTGGACGGAAAAACCCCACATCAAAATGTTTGGAAAAACCAGAGAGAGAGGAGAGGGTAACCCGCAAACGGGCCTTGTATTCACCTTGAGTAGTTTGGACATGAGGGTATCATTAAAAGGCCCCTGGGAGCTATGATCAGTGGGTTTTGGGGCTTTGACTACATATTGAGCCCCAAGTGGAGAGAAGCAGGAAAAGGCTGGGAAAAACCAAACACAAAAGGGGGGAATCCAGGGGACAGGAATTCCTTCAAGACATTCAGTGGGGAGAGGAACTGACAGGAAAAACCCGTACAAAAATGATGGACTATGTGGCAACAAAACAAAGGGGGGGCAAGGAAAAGGGTTTTTTCCCAAGGAAACGAAATAAGGGAAGAACAAACGAGCCCTTGGTTCACCCCAAAAGGGGAGGGAGGCAAAAAAATAGTGTACCAGAGAATGGAAAAGGTACAGAAGACGAGAATCAGGGGAAAAAAAGAGATTAAAGAAAGAGCAAAACGAATTGCACAGATAAGAAGGGAGGCCCAGAGACAATATGAAAATGCATTTCATCAAAATAAAGACGGGCCCAAAGCTGTTGTACACCCAGATCAGGAGGAAAACAAAAATCAAGGACCGGTAAAACAACTAGGAAAGGGGGATGGGAATTCACAAAAACACCGAGAGGTAGTCGAGAGCTCAACACAAGATTTAAAGAGGTATTTAAAAGTGGAAACCATAGGACCTCCAGGAAATCAGAACAGGAGGGCACCCCCAGCAAGTGCTGGATGAGGTACATATAACCAAGGAGGGGGTGAAGAAGCTGCTATGCGAACTTGACACCTCAAAGGCGGTGGACCAGACAACATCTCTCCATGGGTCCTTAAAGAGGGAGCAGAGATATTATGTGAGCCATTGACAAAGATCTTCAACACATCATTTGAAACTGGGCAACTCCCTGAGGTATGGAAAATGGCAAATGTAGCCCCGAATTTTTTAAAAAGGGAGACAGACATGAGGCGCAAAAACTACAGACCTGTATCACTAACGTTATAGTATGAAAGGTCATGGAAAAGATCATCAGGAGGAAGTGGTGGGGCACATGGAAAGAAACAAGTGTAAATTGACAACCAGCACGGTTTCAGGGAAGGAAAACCCTGTGCCCACAAACCTACTAGAGTTTCATGACAAGATGACAGAAGAAAGACAAGAGAGAGAGGGGTGGATCGACTGCATTCTTTTGGACTTCAAGAAGGCCTTCGACACAGTTCCCACAAGAGGGTTTCTGCAAAAGCTAGAGGATCAGGCACACATAACAGGAAAGGCACTGCAATGGATCAGAGAATACCTGACAGGGAGGCAACAACGAGCCATGGTACACGACGAGGTGTCAGAGTGGGCGCCTGTGACAAGCGGGGTTCCACAGGGTCATCCTAGGGCCTGTGCTGTTCTTGGTATATGTGAACGACATAACGGAAGGGATAGACTCAGAAGTGTCCTTGTTTGCAGATGATGCAAAGTTAATGAGAAGAATCAAATCGGACGAGGATCAGGCAGGACTACAAAGAGACCTGGACAGGCTACAAACCTGGTCCAGCAACTGGCTCCTTGAAATTAACCCTACCAAATGCAAAGTCATGAAGATTGGGGAAGGGCAAAGAAGACCGCAGACACAATATAGTTTAGATGGCCAAAGACTGCAAACCTCACTCAAGGAAAAAGATCTGGGGGTGAGTATAACGTCGAGCATATCTCCTGAGGCGCACATCACTTAGATAACTGCTGCAGCATACGGGCGCCTGGCAAACCTACGGATAGCGTTCCGATACCTCAGTAAGGATTCATTTAAGACTCTGTATACCATTTACGTCAGGCCCATACTGGAGTATGCAACACCAGTTTGGAACCCACACCTAGTTAAGCACGTCAAGAAATTAGAGAAAGTGCAAAGGTTTGCAACAAGACTAGTCCCAGAGCTACGGGGATTGTCCTACGAAGAAAGGTTGAGGGAAATCGGCCTGACAACACTGGAGGACAGGAGGGTCAGGGGAGACATGATAACGTCATATAAAATACTGCGCGGAATAGACAAGGTGGACAAAGACGGGATGTTCCAGAGATGGGACACAGAAACAAGAGGTCACAATTGGAAGTTGAAGACTCAGATGAATCAGAGGGATGTTAGGAAGTATTTCTTCAGTCATAGAGTAGTCAGGCGGTGGAATAGCCTAGAAAGTGACGTAGTGGAGGCGGGAACCATACATAGTTTTAAGGCGAGGTATGATAAAAACTCATGGAGCAGGGAGAGAGAGGACCTAGTAGCAATCAGTGAAGAGGCGGGGCCAGGAGCTATGACTCGACCCCAGCAACCACAAATAGGTGAGTACAAATAGGTGAGTACACACACACACACACACACACACACACACACACACACACACACACACACACACACACACAGACACACACACACACAAAACACACACACACACAACACACACACACACACACACACACACACAAACTCACACACAAAGTCTGACAGATCTTTCATTTTAGGGATTTTAGTTAATTTCTCTTGATAAATCTTTAAAAAAAATAACAATTTTAGCGAAAAGGAAGAAGCAAAACTAATAATAAATCATAAAAACATAAATAGCAAAATTCATGATTTTAAAACACGTTACAAAATTATTATAAGAAGATGCTAGATGTTTCCATTATATATATATATATATATATATATATATATATATATATATATATATATATATATATATATATATATATATATATATATATATATATATATAAAAATTAAAATTTTAATATATATAATATATATATTATATAATATATAATTATTTATATATTATAAAACTTATTATAAAAAAAAAATTTTTTAATATATTTAATAAAATTTATATTTAATTTATAAATGGGGAGGGGGTTGAGGAAAGGGGAGTTCCGTTACAAGGGGGTTAAAAAGGAAAAAAAGGGTTGAATTATGTAGAAAAAATTTATAGGGGGAAAGGGGGGGTTAAGGGGAAGGTTGGGGAGGGGGGGTTTTAAAGGGAAATTGGTAAAAAAAAATTTTTTAAAAAAATTTTTGGGGGGGGGGGGGTGGGGTTTAAAAAAGGGTTTAAAAAAGGGGGGGGTTGGGGGTTTGGGGGGTTTTTAAAAATTTTTAAAAAAAAATGTTTAAAAATTTTGGGGGGGAGGGGGGGGGGGGAAAAAAATTTTTTTTAATAATTTTTTGGGCCGGGGGTTTTTTTAAAATTTTTAAAAGAAAAAAAAATTTTAGATAAATGTATTAAAAAATTCCAAAAATTTTAAAAAATTAAATGATTGCTCAAAAAAAAAGGGAAAAAACCTTTTTTTTTCCCCTTAAACCCCTACGCTTTTAAAAAACTAACCTTTTAAAAAACCCCCTCCCTCCAACCTTCCGGGGCCGACCCCTCCCCCCGCCTTCCTTCCACACAAACTGATACACTCTTAAGTATTCTTTTTTCGCTCCTTCTCCCCACATTCCGAACCACCTCAACAACCCCCCTCACCTATGGACAACTTTTTTGGTAATCCCCCCACCCCCCTAACTTCCAAAACTACAAATTCCCTTTGCTTAATTAAACAACCACACATTGCTCTCACACTGAAAATCTCCACTGCCCCCCAGCCTTCCCTCGCTGCAACTTTCATACCCATCTTCATACCCATATAAGATGTTGGAAAAACTTACTCTCAAAATTTCCCCCTCTTTGCCCCCAAGGACAAATTTCTTTGTCTCCACAGACCCTAATCCCCACCACCCTTTTCCCCTCATCATTCTTGATTCCCTAAATCTTTCATAGACCCACCCGTGCCGCCACTCCCCAAATATCTGAATACATTCACCCCTCCTACTTCTTCCCTCCCCCAACTGAACCCCAACTTTCATCCTAATCTTTTGTTACCCATAACCTTACTCTTCCTTATTCATTTTCAATTTTCTTCTTTTGACACCCTAAAAAATTCATCCACCAAATCTCTGCAACCCCAGAACTCCCAAGAGCACGTGTCATCAGCAAAGGCAACTGTGACAACTCCCACTTTAGTGTGATTCTTTTCTTTTAACCCCACGCCTCTTCCCCAAGACCCCGCATTACTTCTTTACAACCCCATCTATAAATATATTAAACAACCCGGGAAACACACATCCTTTCTAAGGCCTACTTTTACTGGGAAATAATTTCCCTCTTTCCCCATACCTAACTTGAGCCCCACTATCCCCGTAAAAAACTTTTTCCCCTGCTTTTTAAACCCCACCTCCTAACCAAAACACCCCAACATCTCCCCCCAGCCCCCCATCCACCCCTTCAACCCTTTTTCCAAATCCATAAATGCCACAAAAACCTTTTACCCTTATCTAAAATTTTTCACTTATATTTTTCCCGTAAACACCTGTTAACCCCCCCCACCTTTCTAAAACCTCCTTGTTCATCTGCTTCCTTTTCCGTCTTACTCTTTAAATTTTTTCAATAAAAACCTACCATACACTTTTCCGGTATACCAACAGACTTATCCCCCCATAATTTTTTCACTCTCTTTTTTTCCCCTTTGCCTTTATACAAAGGAAATATGCATGCTCTCTGCCCAAACCCAGGTACCTTACCCTCTTCCATACATTTATTTAAAAAATTGCACCAACCATCCAGAACTAATCCCCACCTGCTTTTAAAAAATTTTTATCTTTATCCCCTCAATCCCCCCGGGTGCCTTACCCCCTTTCATTTTCCTACCCTACGATTCCCCCCCCACTCACAATGGCTTTCCTCACTCCTACAAGAGTTTTTCCCCCTTGCCCCTTTAAAGAAATCACGCTTCCCCCACTTCTCAACATTTAACAATTTCCCCAAATATTTCCCCCACTTCCCCTACCCCTAAACTCTCCTTTAATAACTCTCCCCCCCATTTTTAACTGACAAATCCATTGTTCCTAGGGTTTCTTCCCTTTTTAAACTCACTCCAAAAATTTTTTTTATTTTTAACAAAATTTGTTGATAACTCTCACCCCCTTCTCTTTGCTCTCTTTTTACATTGCTTCAAACCACCTCTTAACCTCTCCTTTTTCTCCAATTTTCTCTTCCCCCCTTGCATCACTTCTATTTGTAAAAACTTCTCATATGCTAAATTTTCCCCCTTACTACTCTCTTCACATCATATTCCACCAAGCCCCTCTTCCCCCCCGCCCCATTTCCTGTAAAACCCAAACTTCTGCTGAACACTTTAACCAATTTTTAAAAATACCCCCCTTTCCTCTTCGACCCCCCCCTTGCCTATGCTCTCTTAGCCCATCATCCCCCATAGCTGTTTATATCTTACCCCAACTGCCCCCTCTTTAGTTTATAAACCTTCACCTCTCTCTTCCCTATGCTTCTAAACCCTTTTTATCCCACTACCTTTTTTCTTCTCATGTAGCTACAACAGAAAGGACTGATAATCTGTGGCCCCTCTAAAAACTGGGCATCCTGAAACTAAATCAACATCTTTTATCTACCAATAATTGCCAACAAACTACGTCATTTCGCCCTCTCATACTTGTTAAATTTTTTTTCCTTTTTTCTTAAAATATGTATTACCCATAACTAAGCCCCTTTCTATACAAAGTTCAATCAAAGGGCTCCCATTATCATTTACACCTGGCACCCCAAACTTACCTACCACACCCCCTCTAAAAGTTTCTCCTACTTTAGCATTCAGGTCCCCTACCACAATTACTCTCTCACTTGGTTCAAAGGCTCCTATACATTCACTTAACATCTCCCAAAATCTCTCTCTCTCCTCTGCATTCCTCTCTTCTCCAGGTGCATACACGCTTATTATGACCACTTCTCGCATCCAACCTTTACTTTAATCCACATAATTCTTGATTTTACACATTCATATTCTCTTTTTCTCCTTCCATAACTGATCATTCAACATTACTGCTACCCCTTCCTTTGCTCTAACTCTCTCAGATACTCCAGATTTAATCCCATTTATTTCCCCCCACCGAAACTCCCCTACCCCCTTCAGCTTTGTTTCGCTTAGGGCCAGGACATCCAACTTCTTTTCATTCATAAACATCAGCAATCATCTGTTTCTTGTCATTCGCACTACATCCACGCACATTTAAGCATCCCAGTTTTATAAAGTTTTTCTTCTTCTCTTTTTTAGTAAATGTCTACAGGAGAAGGGATTACTAGCCCATTGCTCCTGGCATTTTAGTCGCCTCATACGACACGCATGGCTTACGGAGGAAAGATTCTTTTCCACTTCCCCATGGACAATAGAAGAAATAAAGAGGAACAAGAGCTATTTAGAAAAAGGAGAAAAACCTAGATGTATGTATATATATATATGCATGTGCGTGTCTGTGAAGTGTGACCAAAGTGTAAGTAGGAGTAGCAAGATATCCCTGTTATCTAACGTGTTTATGAGACAGAAAAAGAAACCAGCAATCCTACCATCATGCAAAACAGTTACAGGTTTCTGTTTCACAGTCATCTGGCAGGACGGTAGTACTTCCCTGAGTGGTTGCTGTCTACCAACCTACTACCTACTACTATATGCAAGAAAAGCCACAGGGGGATGGAAATCTTTAGCTCAAGTACATTTGCACTTCTCATAGCATTATCAAGAGCTTTGCAAGGTTGCAACTAAATGGGTGAAGGGAAGTTTTTTTCTCAGAATAGCACAGATTGGGCCTGTCGCCTCATCCTGGCTCCCTATTGAAAAAAAAACTCCCCCTCACCCCTTCAGTTGCAACCTTGCAACATTGCATAGCTCCTGATGAAGCACTGAGAAGTGTGAAAGTACTTGAGCTATAGATTTCCACCCTCTGTGGCTTGTCTTGCATAGTTAAGATCGCCTATCTGCGATTGTTTGCATATATTATATATATATATATATATATTATATATATATATATATATATATATATATATATATATATATATATATATATATATATATATATACGTATATATATATACATACATATATATATATATATATATATATATATATATATATATATATATATATATATATATATATATATATATATATATATATATATATATGTATTGTAACCACAAATAAGTGGTTTTGGTCAATAACAACACTGCGACTAGCCAAGGACTTGAACCCATGTCGACTGAAAAAAAATTGGTCTCTCTCAGGAACAAGGCACAGAACACAGAATAAAAACATATATACATTCATGTGGACAGAGAGGGAAGGAAAAATGGGAGGGGTGTGCTAAAATCGTGGTCAAAGGCAGCGAGCCTCGGCGGGCGTCACTGCATGCTTTCCTGCATCTGGACAGATACTGAAACACAGGAGACATCGCTGTGGCTGAGCTATGACGTGACAGGGTTTGGTCTCATCTGGAACAGTGAAGCAGTAGTAGTTGCTGTGAGACTCACTCAACCTGACGCACAACCTGCTGGTGCCCTCGAGTGAGGCATTGTCAGTACTCGGCAATTGGGCAGCACTTCTTCTGGCAAGCAACTCAGGAGGACATTTCTCGACTGGTACTGTCGCTGGGCCTGTCACTGCCAGTGAGAGTGGAGTGAGTCATAGCAGAGACGACTCAGGCAAAGCATTTAGGAGTCGTAGCAGCATACACCATAAGTGGAGTGGGCAGGCTAGCAGTCAAAGTGACATTGAAGGTGTGACATGAGTCAGACAGTCTACTTCCGACAGGGCTACTGCAGCTTGACGATGTCATCCTCTTTACCAATTGGAGTCATAGCAGAGGTTAGTCTAAGCATCCTCAGACTGGTTTTCTACACATAACAGCACCCTGATGGTCAGAAGGTGGCGTGAAACGAGTCTCAAGAGGGAGTCGTAGCAGGTAAGGCTCAGGCATGTCATCTACAAATGGCGCGCATTAGAGCTTTCTGCACATGGGGGCTCAGACGATCGTAACCTGACGCCTTGACTGACTAGTGTCAGTTGTCAAACGGTCAAAATGCGGTGGCTTGTAACACAAGGGAGTTACCAATGGTCTGGGCTCAAACCGCACTGTGATCTACACACACATCTGGGCTCAGACCACACATCGGGAAACAGAAAACTGCACATATCCATACTTCACATGTAGTTACAACATGGCTTGCACTAGCAAATGACGCTTCTATATGCAAAAATCGACACTAAGACATACATGAACATGCGAGAACACTGAGAGGAATTAACATCTGACATATTTTCTGTCAAGCGTTCTCGACAATACTAAATACAAATTGCTCGCTGTAAAACTATAACACTGTCGATGTGACATGTGGTTATGTCAGGCGTGACATCGTGAGGGATGTCGTGGGGCAGATAGAGAGGTGACATCCTGGAGTAACGTTGGGCAGTGGTGACGTCAGGCAGCATGGTGACATCATGGGGTGACATCAGGCAATGTCCTGGAGTGACGTCGGGCAGACGTCACGAGGTGATGTCGCAGGTGACGTCAGGCAGATGTCACAAGATGACGTCGGGCAGACGTCCAGGGTGATGTCGCAAGGTGACGTTGCAAGGTGATGCCACTCAGCAGACAACAACGTGGCTATGGACATCTGGCTTGGTATCCAACGTGGCTCGCTCCACATGGCTTGTAGATCCACGTGGCTTTATCCACACGTGGCTTCGTGATCCACGTGGCTTTGGATGATCTTAGGCACTCATATCCACAGCTTTGGCAAAGAATTCACACCAAATTCATAGAAAAACAGCAGAGTGAAGGCATAGTAGTGCATGGTGGTAGCAGCATGAGTGGCATGAGGTGCATATGGTAGAACCAGGACTGCCGTGCCTACCCTCCTCACTCATACATGGAAAGCAATACAGATTGTACCACACACCTCTGACTTGCTGAAATAGCCATTCTGAGCTTAAACCAACAGCAGAAGCATACAGGTGACGCTGAGCACGTGGCTGAAGAACAGCGTGGGATGCTGTGAAGACCCATGTGATGCCATGAAGATTTCTCGAGGAAAATTCAGCAAATTTTGGCCTGTATCCTGTTGATCCTGTGTCTGAATGATGAAACTTGCAGACACGACTCCAGAACAACTCGTAGAGAGACGGATGCATCTTGTATGGGGCGCTGAAGTGGAGACATCTACGTTCATTCCTCCGGGCAACAAAACTGCTGGAACCATCGCTAAGACACCAATATCGCAATTTATTTGGTGCTTATCCAAGCAGGGTGAATAAAAAGGCTTCGGAGGCAATATATAATTTAAAGAGAATTGGACCTGCCTCGCATGAGCCAGTGAGCCTGGTGTAGTGTTCCCTTTCTTTCAAATTTTTTTTTTTTAATTGGGTTTTTGGGTTTACCCGGGTGTGTTGATTTGGGCCCGGGGCCCCGGGAAAGGGCCTTCCCCGGGGGAGTGAGGGAATAGCCTTTTTGACTGGGTGAGGTCGGCTTTTAAAGAATGGGGCCCGAGGTAGCATGGGGGGCGGGCTGAATTTGGGGTAGGCCTTTTCATGGTAGCACCGCTTTGGCACAAAACGAATAAACTGTGTTAACTCATTTTTAAATGTCACTGCACTTTTTGCCCATTTTTTTTTAAAATTGGTCTTGAGGACACAAACTTTTTTAACGGGGGAGTATACCTAGGGGATTTTCCAGGGGTCACCCCCTGGGGCCCGATCTTTTGCCAACCCCCTCGTGGTGGACCGGGGCCTGTTAAAACCAAGGCTGTTCCCTGTTTCCCCGCACGCAGTCCCCCGGTACGATCCACGCCCGGCTGGTAAGGTACTGACTTTAGGTGCCTGTCCGTGGTATTAAAGGACGGGCCCGGGGGTCTATTGGAAATTCCCCTTTATGTATGCCGGGAGGAGTTAAAACATTTCTCGGCCCTTAAAATTTTTTTTTGGGCTCTTGTCGTGCTAGGGGCCCCCCTGCTTTTCAGGGGGGGGGGAAAATGTTGCATCGTCTGCTGAGTTTTTTGTTTTCCGGGGATTTAATTCCAAGTTCATTTTAAAGCACTAACCCCTTTAGGGTTTTCCGGGTGTATAAAATATGTTTTCTCACCCGCCTGCATTCTTGTGAGTAAAAGTTTGGGGAAAATTTCCCAGCTTTACCAGAAATTTGAGGGTTTTATCGCAGTTATGAATGCCGTGAAGGTTCTCGTCATTTTCTTTTCAGAAATTTCCCCTGCTTTAAAAGGTGTTTTTAGTGTGCAGAAATATTCCACCCTTTGATAGAACAAGCAAACCTGAGAGTGCCCCCCCCGGGCTTGGCTTTTCCCGGGTTTTGAAGGTTCTCTTATGCCTCCTGTCATTTTTCTAGCAGGTGAGTTCCTTGCCATGTTAACCCCCAGTTTTTTCCCATTAGTTTTTCGCTTATTGTGTGGTTGAAATTTTTTTTTTATCCGATAAAGCTTTTTTTCCACACTTTTTCCCATATCGGGAAATTAAAAATTTTCATCTTTGAACTTCATTTTTTATGGGCACATAAAAAATACAACACGTAGATTAACCCGGGAATTGACCAAAAAATTTCAAACACTGAAACTTTTTCCCTAATATGAAGAGTTATTCTCCATTTATTTCACAAAAATCAATTGACTGGCACATTAAACTTACTCGACTTGAAAAATGAGAGTGAAGCCTTCTTGAGGGGAGGGGAAAAACACATCAGCACTTAAAGTGTCAAGATAACCAGATGCATTCTCTGGTTATTGTGCAGAATCTACCAAAATTGACCCCTTTCCACCCCCCCCCACCCCACAGCCTAACCCCGAAAAAAACGTTTCGCTCTTTTTATATCGTCCCCAAAGATTAATGCCATTCACAGTTGTTTTATTTCATCAGGGGCCAAAAAAAAGCACTAGGAGGGGGGGGGAATGACTCTAGGTTAAATCAATGCTGCCATAAGGGAAGAGCTCTGTCCCAAAAGGGCACAGTACTCGCACCTATCCTGTTCCTTATTCTCATATCAGACATAGCCCAAGAATGTAAAACCCACAGCACTGTATCATCTTTTGCAGACGATACTAGGATCTGCATGAGAGTGTCATCCATTAAGGACACGGCAAAGCTCCAAGAAGATATAAACCAAGTTTTCCAATGGGCAACAGAGAATAATATGATGCTCAATGAAGACAAATTCCAACTACTCCGTTATGGAAAACTGGAGGAAATAATAACTAGAACTGAGTATACTACAAACTCCAATCACACAATAGAGCGGAAAAGTAATGTGAAGGACCTGGGAGTGGTAATGTTCGAAGACCTCACCTTCAAGGATCACAACAATGCCACTATCACATCTGGGAGAAACTGATAGGATGGATAATGAGAACATTCAAGACAAGAGATGCTAAGCCAATGATGATTCTTTTTAAATCACTTATTCTTTCTAGGCTGGAATACTGCTGTACATTAACATCCCCATTCAAGGCAGGTGAAATTGCAGAACTAGAGAATGTACAGAGAACCTTTACTGCACGTATAAGTTCCATCAAACACCTTAACTACTGGGAGCGCCTGGAAGCACTTGACTTGTACTCACAAGAGCGCAGGCGAGAGAGGTATATTATAATCTACACCTGGAAGATTCTGGAGGCGCTGGTCCCTAATATGCACACAGCAATCACTCCATACGAAAGCAAAAGACTTGGCAGGCGATGCAACATACCCCCAGTGAAAAGTAGGGGCGTCACTGGTACACTAAGAGAAAACAACATAAGTTCCCGGGGCCCAAGACTGTTCAACAGCCTCCCACCAGCAATAAGGGGCATTACGGGAAGACCCCTGGTTGTCTTCAAGAAAGAGCTGGACAGATACCTAAAGACGGTACCGGATCAGCCGGGCTGTGGTTCGTACGTTGGATTACGTGCGGCCAACAGTAACAGCCTTGTTGATCAGGCCCTGATCCACCGAGAGGCCTGGTCGTGGACCGGGCCGCGGGGGCGTTGATCCCCGGAATGCCCTCCAGGTAGGTAGTTAGGTTCCACTTGGGATGTGGCAGACGACGCTAGGATGCACTTGGGGTGATGTGGATCAGATAGGGTCCTATTTTTTTCTTACCAGTCTGACACAAAGCGCCGAGATTCGGTATAAAATATAACTACATTCTTACCTCCTGCTTTGACGAGTGAACCCCCACTACTCTCCCCACAATACCCAGTAAAACACTGTGCCCTCCTCCAGTATTAATCACCACAACAACATCCTCCTCCCGCCCCCCAATACTTTCATTACCCCGCCACTACTTTCTCAAGCTCCACTTTTTTGTTTTGTCACCCCCTAAAAAGAGCGTCCGCTTCTCGTGTTAGTTCTACATCTACCCCTCATGTACATATACTGCTTCTAACTATTAAAATATCTAGAGAAACGGTGTACGTCTATCACGGGAAAAGTATCTGGGAAAAAATAATGGATGTAAAAGAGAGAGAGAGAGAGAGAGAGAGAGAGAGAGAGAGTTTAAAATTGTCCCTGGAAATAAATGGTATAAAATACCGACACAATGGAAATATAAACACAAATGCAGTATAATGTGATCCTTTATTGACAACGTTTCACCCACACAGTGGGCTTTTTCAAGTCACACACTTGAAAAAGCCCACTGTGTGGGTGAAACGTTGTCAATAAAGGATCACATTATACTGCATTTGTGTTTATATTTCCAAAATTGTCCCTATTGTACCTCTTCTCATTTTCTTCTGCCGATTCGAAAACTTTGTTTACTTCCACTTACAACTTTTCGATGACCTCTACTAACGTGACCTTCAAGCCTTCAAAAAAGTTACCCAATTAAAATCTCTGATGGAGGGGAGTGAAAGTTAAATTTATGGGAGCAGACTGGACGATTTTAAGTGTAAAATAGTGTGAATTTTTTATTCTCGTTACGAAATATATTGGAGCCCTGGGAAGGGGGATTAAAAAAAAAAAAAACTTGTCTAGGGGCAACTATAAATTATAAAAAAAAAATCCACCCTAGGACCACACATTTCACATTTTACAAAAACACACTAGTACACCGCTACTAGTTAATTAAGACCAGGACATGGAAGAAAAATAATTATGTACCAGCAGGTCGCCATAACCACCCTCTCCTAGTCAGCTTCTAGCTTCCTCATGCGAGCATAAATATAAACCCAAAATCAGCCTACGGCCTGAGATTTATTTTTTTATTAACACATCGGCAGTTTCCCACCAAGGCAGGGTGGCCCCCAAAAAATAAAAACTTTCATCATCATTCACTCCATCACTGTCTTGCCAGAAACATGCTTACACTACAGTTATAAAACTGCAACATTAACATCCCTCCTTCAGAGTGCAGATACTTAACTTCCCATCTCCAGGACTCAAGTCCGGCCTATGTGAGCACAAACTCAAAACCAGCCTACAGCCTGAGAATTATAACAAAATAGTCCAAGGTGCTTATCTCCATGTTGCCTTCATCACACCATGTTGTAACTAGTGACGTTATGATGTCACTTGCAAAAACGTCCCAATGTGCCGACATTTATACAATCATGGGTCATTATGTTCTTACAGAGTGAACTCTCTTCACATTAATGCAGATACTCGCATAACACTAACTTGTCCTAGTTCAGGGTGGCTCATGGCTCACATAAGAAGGTACCCTATGAAGTTTCCCTGTTCAAGGTTGAGGGACTGATTACCTCATTCTCCTCCTGTTCTTCACGATTCTCCTTTGTATGGACTGATGAAGCCACTGTGTGGCGAAACGTTTCCACAATAAAGATACCCAAGAGTTGCACATGTGTCTTATTTATCAACGTGTCGGTTCTCTGAACCATTCATCTATAATCTGGGCACAAGTGGGAACGTTGGGCATGTTTCCTTGAACCTGTTGTTTCTGTTCTCTTGACAATCCTAGGGAAGAGGATCATGAAGAACAAGGCACAATACCGTGATTGGAACAATACATAAATAACCCGCACACAGGAGAGAGGAACTTACGACGACGTTTCGGTCCGACTTGAACCGAATTTATTTGGTTATTAATTAAAAATATGTGCAGTATCTTGGATCCTGTATTATATATATAGAAGATAGCAAAAGATGAGGTAATGAGTCCCTCAGCTTAGGAGCAGGGGATCAGAATCCTAGTCTTGCTGAGTCTAAAGAAGAAGCAGGTAGGAATGAGCTCATAAACTTGAATCCTATGAGGTGCAGCTTGATTGCTAGCGCATTCAGCTCACACATTGAGGTCCTGGGATCGATCCCCGGTACGGATGGAAACATTAGGACGTGTTTCCTTAAGACACCTGATATCCATGTTCGACTAGCAGTAGATAGGTACCTGGGTGTAAGTCGACTGGTGTGGGTCGCATCCTGAGGACAAAATTGACCTAATTTGCCCGAAATGCTCTGCATAACAAAGGGCTTTCTATATAGTAGTATGTTATTAATGTCACTTAGAAATAAAGATTATTAGAAACAAAAGATTATTAGAAATAAAGATTATTATTATTATTATTATTATTATTATAGACAGTCCTTGACACTGGTAGGCGGGACCCAGGAAGTAGGTCATGCTCAAGAGTTGGGCCAGAGGTTAGTAAGTAGGGTGTGGAGAGATGTCCTTTGTACCGAGATTTCACGGTGTTGTGTCTGACAAATAATTTATCAGTGGCATGCAACACCGACAAGTTAATGAATTAGACATGTACAACATGTGGGTCACCCTACCTGGAACCTACCTGGTGGATCAGGGCCTGATCGACGAGCTTCGCCAACCAGTGGCTTCATCAATATAATACAGGAACATAAACGGAAGAGGGCAATCAATCCCTCAGTGGTATGTAATACTTGTCGGTATTGTATTGTATACCACTGACCATACCCCCGGCCGGGATTGAACCCGCGGTCATAGTCTCAAAACTCCAGCCCGTCGCGTTAGCCACTAGACCAGCTAGCCACAATAAGATTCATCCAACTAGGTATATTTCTACACCATAGGAAGGTTAGCACAGGCACCTCTGTGACCACAAATGCAAGTTTTTACAGACGAATCTCCAGCTAGCGTGGCCGTGATTCGTCTGTAAAAACTTGCATTTGTGGTCACAGAGGTGCCTGTGCTAACCTTCCTATGGTGTAGAAATATACCTAGTTGGATGAATCTTATTGTGGCTAGCTGGTCTAGTGGCTAACGCGACGGTCTGGAGTTTTGAGACTCTATGACCGCGGGTTCAATCCCGGCCGGGGGTATGGTTTGTTTGCAATCGTGTCATTACGATTTCTTGAGTCGTATACCACTGATATATCACTTGTCAGACACAACAACATCGTAAAATCTTGGTACTGGGGACATCACAACCTACCTGCTAACCTCTGTTCACTGGCCCAACTTAACTTATTTGGCATGTCTTCCTGTCGGCGCTCCAGATATACTATGACCACCATGCTCACATCCTGCTCCAAGGCTAGTGGACTCAATAGCTACTGCTCTTTGTACATAATTTTTCGAGGTTGAGGGACTGATTACCCCCTCTTCTACAGTCTTCCGTTTATGCTCCTGTATTGTACACAGTAAAGATATTAATATATATCTTATCTCTTACCACTGATGTATTATTTGGTTATCCTCCATTTCTAACCCTAAATGTTAACAATCCGAATAAAATCTACACTACAGTGTACCATTCTCTCGATAATTACTGTGTACTGTTCCTCGAGTATAAATATTGCTTATGTATACCCCTTTGTACTTGTATTGAAATATAATAAACAACTGAGGGTCATTTCCCAGTACTGGAAGAATGGCTTTGTGCGGGGAAACCCTTTTTACACCCCCCCCCCACCCCCCAAAGTAAAGTGGAAGACAACCCCTGTGAAAAAGCAACATAGGGACTCCCTTCACCACCACTCCGGGGAAAATAAAACAACGAGGACTTATGGTGTTGGTGGGCAGGTGGGGGTTGTGTGGGGGTGGTGGTGGGGGTCGGTGGTGGTGGGGAGGTGTTGGTGGTGTGGTGATGGTGATGTTGGTGGTGGTGAGGGGTGGTGGTGTGGTGTGTTGGTGGTGGGGGGGGGCGGTGGGGGGTTTTGGTGTTGGTGGTGGTGGTGCGGGTGTTGTGAGGTGGTGGTGGTGGTGGTGATGGTGAGGGTGGGGTGTGGGGGTGACGGTGGTGGGGGGATGGTGTTGGGGTGAGGGAGGGTGATGTTGGTGGTGGTGATGGGGGGTGGTATGGTGATTTTGGTGTGGTGGGTTGGGCGGGGGTGGTTTTGGGTTTGGGGGTGGGGGTTTGTTTGGGGTGAGGGGGGGGGGTGGTGATGGTGACGGTGGTGGGGTGGTGACGGGGGTGGGGGGGATGGCTTGGGGGAGGGATAGTGATTTGGGGGTGGTGATGGTGGGTGGGTGATGGTGGTGGGGTGATGTTGGTGGTGGGGGGGTTGGCGGTTTTTGGTTTGGTGGGGGGTGGTGATGAGGGGGCGGGGGGGTTGTGGGGTGTGGTGTGGTGATGGGGGGGTGGTTGGGGTGGTGGTGACGGGGGTGTGTGGTGGGGGGGGTGGGGGTGGGGGTGGTGGGGGTTTGGGGTGGGGTTGTGGAAATTTTTTTAATTTTCCGAAACTTAGTGCCAAAAGGGTTTTTTTATGTGTCTATATGGGTAAAAAAATTTTTTTTTGAAAATAAGAGTAAACCAAGAGTTCCCTTTGCGCATGCGGGGATGGGGGGGGGGGGAAGGCGGATTGTTTTGAAGTGGTGAAGAAGCTGAGAAAGCAGGAACCCACAAAATTGACATTCACGGCGGCCAAAGGATTAATATAGGCCTCTTTCAAATAAGAAGTTCAAAAATGTTCCTGGGGGAGAGTGAGGGAACGTGATTAAAGGGGACCCCGGTAAAGAGTGGAAAAAAGTGTGATAAGAGTGGGGCCCGGGGGCAGGTGAAAGGGCAGGGTGGTCCGGGGGACTGCCCGTTGTTAATCCTCGCTCACGGCCTCAATCTTAAGGGAGGACCTCTAATTTTTTAAATATTATGGACGTTAAATCGTCTTGTAATGGAAAAAGTAATCAGGATAAAACTTGATTTTAAGAAAATGGGATGTGAAAAAAAGCGCCTTGCCCCGATTAAACGTGTGCTCCGTCCCGGGGGATAAGGGATTTAGGGAATCACGACTTCCCCGGGACAAACCGAGGGATCCTCGTCCTCCCGGGAAGAGAACCGGTCGGTGTAGCAGGCATCGAAACTGAGATGGGAAGGAAGAAAAAAGGGAGTAAAAATCACCCACATTAATAACCCTTCTAGTTAAACAAACTTAGCTGGCCATTTGTGTTATGTTTAATTAGATAGGTTTGAGTGACCCCAACACTCAAGTGACCACCAAGAACATCTGGAAATGGTGGGATATGTATAAATTTTTTCCCCTTGTGGTGTATCCAGGGGTACCTACCCCCCTCCCCTTCTTTTCAGCTAAACTAAAAAATTCTATAAGTCCAAAATTAATTATAGCCCGACTTGTGGTGCAAAACCCAATCCATACTGGTCTCGAATGATATGGATAAGATTGTGAGGTCGAGGGGAACCCCTTTGGGGCGACCAGGGTGGTTAAGTTTTTTCACATTTTTACACGGGTGACTACGGGAAACAATTATTGTCTCCCAAGAGATTACTGGGGGTATATAATGTTTAGGGACATACAGGTAACACCCTAGAAAATTTTTCCAAGTGGGGGTGGGATGGGGATGTTGGGGTGGATGGGGGTGTTGGGGGGTGACGGTGGGGGTGGTGATGGTATGTTGGTGGGGGTGTGGTGATGTTTGGGGGTGGTGATGGGGTGGGGGTGGGACGGTGGTGGTGACGGGGGTGGGGCGGGCGGGGGGGTGGGGTGGGACGGTGGTGGGGGTGGTGGTGGTGTGGTGATGTTGGTGGTGGTGGGTTGGGCGGTGGTGGGGTGGGGGGACGGTGGTGGTGGTGGTGGTGACGGTGGGGGAGCAGCGAAAGGTCACTGGAGCTGGGGTTGAAGCCCCATGCTGCGAGGCTGGCAGTGTGTAACTTAAATGTGGGGTGGGGTTTTTGGCTCCCCAGTCCTTGATCTCAGGCCTAGTGGCTACCAAAAGGGTCATGATGCCTACTCATACCCCCCATGCATTTTTTTTTTAATAAATTTAACAGCAACTAAAAAAACAAAATGTTCTTGAGGAAAAAATGAGTGGGAAATTAAAAGAATTAGAATTAACGCTTCCAAAACGGACCAAAACTCCCTGCTGTAAAAGCCTAAAAAAATAAAAATCTTTAATTTTAAGTGGATGTGTCGTAAGGGATGCATCGGACGGGATTACCCTGAAAGTATGACCGTTGTAACCACGTGGTCGGGCCGCCCGCTTTATTTCCGTTACCCCGACCCCCTGCACCACGGCTCGACCTAACCCACCTCAACGTAGGTACACCGCTACTTTTAGGGTTTGTTTTAATATTAGCGTTTTAAATTTTTTTTTGATTTCTGAACGCCAGACTCCTCTTCATGGGGGCGTAACACTGTTCTGTAAACTGTAGCGAACTCTTTGTTGATATAAACCAACAGGGGTTTTTTTTTCCCTGACAAATAGATTTTAATCAGGCGATTTACCCTAAAAAGTTAAAATTTTTTTTTTACTGTGTGCCTGCCCCCACATAGCCAGCCTAGATAGCCACCCGGCTAAAACGTTGTGTAGCTTTTTAAAAATGGTTAGATAAATCCCTGATTGGGGTTTAAAATTGGACCTGGTCTTTTTTGCTAATAGTCTGATGCTTCTCCTTAATGAGTGTACCTGCCTGACAGTTGGGTCATTGGCTTAAGCCGGTAGGGGAAATTGGGCCCTCGCATGGGCCAGCAGGCCCGTGCAAGTTCCTTTTTTCAAGTTTATCATTGAAAATACGTTCGGAAATCTAAGCTTTCATTTTCACAAATAATAAGTTTCCCATAACCAAAATAGTCCCTCAATTTTTTTCGACGGGCATTTTAAATTTAAACTTTAAAAGGAAGTATAAATGACTTAGCTCGTCCAAATTCCCGAATTTACTTTTTTTTTAAAAAAGGATACTCAGCAGTGGCTCACTGTTTTTTTCTGTTACGAAAGGTATACAATACCGACAAGATGAATTAAAACACATGTCAACATCTGGGGATCTTTTTTGTAGACTTTCGCCATCCCGGGGCTTTTTCAATACAAATTTTAGGGCATAAAATTAAAACGTAGAACTATGTAAGAAGATGAGGTAATCTCCCCAACCTGGAGTAGGTGCGAAAAGCACCATGTCTGGGGATTCTCCACGACTATGGTTCCTTTGCACCTACTCGAGGTTTAGGGACTGATTACCTCATCTTCTGTACATATTCTACTGTCTTCAAATTAGTCCTAAATTTGTATTGATAAAGCCACTGGGGGGGGAAAACGTCAAAATAAAGATACCCAGAGTTCACATTGTTTTTAATCTCAACTGTTTATTCTATATGAAATTCACAGTGGGAACAAAAAACTAGCTGTTTCTCTGTCTATTGAATCATCAGGATGGGTTCAACAAGGGCCCTGACCTTTGGGGAAATTCAGTAGGGCAATGAGATCTCGTCAAACATTCCAGTAAGGGTTCATCAGCTACTGCACTTCCCCCACAAGCTGGGGTTAACATCACTTGGGAAATTCCATCTTTCAAATATCTTTTCCCAAAACAGGAGCAGTGCTGATATATTATGTGAGGCTGCTGTTTGAGGGCTTGTTTTTGTGAGGATGGGTTTTGGATAGTTGGGCTGAGTTTGAGTTTTTGGGCTATTTGAGTGCGATTTCGAGTGATTGTGTGAAAGCTCTTTTGTGTGGAGGCTATGTGAGTCCTGGTTTTGTGATGGTAAACTGTGTGAAAAGCTGGTAGTGTGAGGACTGGTGTGAGAGCGGGTAAAGTAAGGCTGGTGTAGAGCGGGTAATGTGTAGAGGGTGTGAGAGCTGGTAATGAGAGGACTGGTGTGAGAGCTGGTAATGTAGGACGGTGTGAGAGCGGGTTGTGTGAGGGTTGGTGTGAGAGCTGGTATGTGAGGACTGGTGGAGCTGGTGTGTGGGGACTGGTGGTGAGAGTGATTGTGTGAGGACTGGGTAGAGTTGGGTAAGAAAGGACGGGTGTGAGAGCTGGTAGGTGAGGACGGTGTGAGAGCTGGTAGTGTGAGGACGGGTGAGAGCTGGTAGTGTGAGGACGGGTGTGAGAACTGATTGTGTGAGGACTGGTGTGAGAGTTGGTAATGTAAGGACTGGTGTGAGAGCTGGTAGTGTGAGGACTGGTGTGAGAGCTGGTTCTGTGTGTCATTGTTGTGTGGGGAGGACTGACTACGAGAGTGAGGACGGGAAATTTGGATGTTCTGTATCGTGACGCCCGGACTGGACAGTGGATAACGGAGCGTAAAACCCCCAGATAGCGTCAAGTTACTGGCTGTTGGGGGTTAGTAACCGTCTCGTGCATGAGCGTTGCTCCTAACCCCTCACCCTCCTGTCTCCCCCTTCTCCTAAAGCGAGGGTCCTTGACGCTGGTGAGGGGCTCTTGATCAAGGGAATTGGATCTGTGATCCAGTTCCCTGAATTGACCCTGAATACCTTCCATCCCCCCCCCCTACAGGCGCTGTATAATCCCTACGGGTTTAGCACTCCCTCATGATTATAATAATAATGTCCCCCCTTTCCTCATCTCCCACTCGAGTCCAGTTCCCTTCCCTGAATCCCCCCATTTTCCGTCCCTCAGTGACCCATCTCTGTCTACTGTTGGTCTTTCCCTATTTTCCCCTTGCCCATTTACCTTCTCTTCTTTTCTCCCGTTTATTTGTTTAGCATACTGCTCCTAACCTCTTCCTCTCACTTCTCATACCTCTCTCTCTCTCTCTGCCCCTCTCACTCCTAGTTCTTATTTATTCTCTTTTCCCTCATGCCCGTCTGATATCTGGTTCTCTCCTCCCCTGCTTTTCACCCACCCTCCGGGGTGACTCAGCCTAGCATCATCAGATGTCATTAACTGCCTCCCACAACACTTGCCTTCACTCATCCACCACTATTTAATTCTTCATATTCTCCTGTACCATCTCATTCTTAAACGATTCCTAATATATTTGTACTTTACGTCCATATATGAATAGGCTCTTATAACCTCCCATTGTTACAAATATTCATCAGTGGGCTTCCGTAAACTCCCATTCTGAGGCCATCCATTATTGGGCTCTCTTCTTCCCATGCTTTTCCCCCTACATTTAAAACGGGGTTGTTTTGTGTTTTAAAATACTGATATGAAAGGTGATTCTATGCATAGCAATATAGGACGCTTTTTATATTACAGCGTTCGTTTAACTTTATTGGCCACATCAAGAAGGATTTTTTTTTTTAACGGCTAGGATCTAGGTGAAATGGCCAGGGTATGTTCGATATTAGAGAAATCATTAGAGGCGACATGATAAATTATATCGGACAGGAAACTGTAGCATTCAGTCTAGAGTGACAGACAGATTGCCGACAAATCTGTAAAATGAAACAGAAAAGTAAACCTTTAATGAATAATAAAGACTTACCTGAGGCAAGTTCTGTTCATATCGTGACCAGCTCAGCGGCTCGTCAGAGCTGTCCTGTCAGGTGCTGCTTAAGAGCGTCCTTGATGGCAAAGGTTACTTGTTATAATGTCTTAAGATGGATACACAACTACGACTTTTATACTCTCACAGCGGGTGAGGCGAGACAGGGCTCTAAACCAGTTGTTGGGCCATGTTTTCGGGGAATAAGTTGCGTAGTTATACAGATAATTTATCTCAGATTCTGTTTGATGTTGCTTTTATGTATAACTGCTACGTCTGGGTGGCTCATATTTATTTACTGTCTGCCTTTTTAATTATCAACTTAATGTTGTTCCATGACAGTGTGTCAGGTGGTCATGATGGTGACACCTGCGTTCTTGGTGTTTTGGGTACTGCAAACTTGCTTACCACGTAATATTTGCCACAACTCCACGGGGTATAGTGTAGACACAAGCTTTGGTGTAACTGTGATTTCGAGAAAGTGAAATCTATGCTGCCTTTCCTAACTGCCTAGGTGATGGTTAGTTTTCTAGAAAAACCTGTTGATAATATTATTCAGTATCAGATTTAATGTTTTATGTTGCCAAGGCTTCTTTTTTTTATTTTTAGTTTTTTGTCTACAATACGGGGTGAAATGTTTGGAGAAATCTGTAGAAGATTTTTGTTGAAGATGTTGGAAATTTCTTTAGTTAGTCGCTTATGCTCCATATCTTAAATGCCTCCCCCCCCCCAGGAAATAATCCAGTAGTACTCCTTGTTTAGTCCCCTCAAGGGAGGTTCCTTGACGCTGGCGAGGGGCTCTTGATCTAGGGAATTGGGTATGTGCTCCAGTTCCCTGAATTGAGCCTGAGTACCTTCCATTTCCCCCCCCTACATGCGCTGTATAATCCTACGGGTTTAGCGCTCCCCCATAATTATAATAATAATAATCCTTGTTTAGTAGTTTGTACATCATACTGTCAGTATTATCGCCATGTTGTAGATGTACACTGACATATCTTTAACTGCACCGGATGTTATGTCACAGGGATTTCTCTAAACTAGTTGTTCTTCTGTGTAGTGTTATTAAGGAGGGTCACTACTAATATAATTTCATGGAAACTCATGTACTGTACACAAGTCAAAACTGTAAGTCATTGTTTTGAAGAGTTTAGGCTGGCCTAACCAGCTTATACCGTAGACTAGAGAGAATTTACATTGCGATTGGGGTTGCCCATCATGGCGTCGCCATCCCAGGTCATTAGTTTTCAAAGATTCAGGCCACTTCATACCTTAGCCTGACCTTCATATCTACTTCAGCATCGCAGTTTTTTGTCCTAACATGACAAAACCACACACAACTAGGGTCGTTTTTCCACCCTAGAGTGTTCCCGTAGAGGACTTGACCACAACTTGGAACTATCAAATGAGGTCTCATCAGAATGAGTTTTGATAATTGTTACACATCAATCAGAAATTTTTGAAACCAGCGCGGTCACCAAATTTTATGCCTGCTGTGGGAACTGTAAGCAATCGTATTTCATTAGGCTTCCTGATGGGCTATCGTTAAGTAGATTACTAGATTTTTTTTATCAGTTTTAGCTTATAAAATTGAGAAACCTGATCCGATCGGCTGTAAATCGCGCTTGTTTACCTTAACAATTGGGGGTTTGGTAACTGAGGAATTGAAGGGCCCTGATCAGTTTCAAAACCTTCCAGGATAACTTGAAAAACCCTCTTCAAAGGTTTCAACTTTCAAAAAAAGATATCCTAAGAAGAGTTTGATTTTTATTCATGTGGTCCCAAGATTAATAAAATTTTAAAACAAATCGGTTTTTTCTCATAAGAAAACGTTGCCTCTTCCATCTGATGCATCTTATGAAACGTACACTCTAAGTGTAGGACATGATACAAATTTTCTGATTTCAACAATTCATAACCTTGAATTGTGAGATTCGTCGACACCATGCCAAACCCTTCTAGGTAGGTAGGTGCCTGGTCCGAGCCTTTAGCTCATAAACTGTCATCCATTAGTCCCCTTGGGGCGGGATGGAAACCAGAGAGCCAGTTGTGGCTAGGCCTGGGACAGTTGTCCCAAAGATAGGAGGTACTTTGCCTCCTCCCATGGGAGACTTAGGTCTCAGACACTCCTAAAGAGGGAGGCCAAAGCGGGCCACCACTTGAAAAGGCCCGGCCGGAGAATACCGCAACTTAATAATGTGAGATTCGGACCAATGACGGGAGAATGATTCTTCTAATAACTTCAAATTTCCCCTACAAAATTTTCTTCAAAAGAAAGTTTGCGTTGAGTTGTAATTGTAAGTTTTAATTTCCGGTTTTATTGAACAAATAAAACTTGGTTTTGATTATAATAATTGAACAAATTGGTTAGTGTTGCGATGGAGTCCAGTACCCCCATCAGCCGGGCTGTGGTTCGTACGTTGGACTACATGCACCCAGCAAAACAGCCTGGTTGATGAAGGAAAGGGGGCCCCGGCGACATTGGGCCCCCAGATCACCCCCCAGGTATACCCCAGGTAGGTACCTCTTCTGATCTCTTTCAGACCTGAACGCTGGTGTATCGTGATTACATTTTCCGAGTGATCGTGGGCTGTGTAGGTGTCAGTTTATCATTTTTCTGAAAAGAATAATAATTAAAATAGTGGTTTTTCAGCTACAGTTTATGGCTGCCCCATTCGATAGGCTAAAATTTAACCCTTTTAAAGCGGATATATCTTTAAAGAGCTTTGGGGCTGTTATTTTAACTGGTGCCAATTTGCTACATTTCACTTCAGCTTCTCATGTGTCCTTTTCTGGGAGCTCACAGGAGATGTGTGATATTCCAGTTTATTAAAGTACGTTATTACAGATTAGAGAATTTGAATACAATGTAACTGAGAAGAGCTGAGAAACATTGGAAACTCGCGTTTTTATTGGGTTCACGAGTTTAGTGAACCGGTAAAATAATTTTTTTTCCAACGACTAAGTACTCTTCTCTTTCCTCCAAGATTTTCGTTTATAGCCTGAAAAGGCCACATCCGATCGACTTTTAAAAAACGTCAGTTTTGTTGAGGTATAATTAGGGCAGTTGCTCATTTGTCAATTTTATATAGTCATTGCCTGATTTTGGTTTCCAGGCCGTAACTTAAAAATTTGTCTTCAGATGGGCTGTAAACTTTCAACTCGGGTGTATCTTAATTAAAAGAATCTATGTATTGTTATTAGTGTGTGTGAAGGTCCAAATTTGCCATTATTATTTTAAAAATAGTGTTGCATTATATTCACTGAAATAGGTATTAATCATCTGACTGACTTCAATTTTTCGGGGCTGGTGTGCTTTACTAAATGAAAAGTTTAACTAGTTTTTGGGTTAAGTTTTAATTTTAGTTTTTTATTAAGCGAATCGTTTTTTGTGCAGTATTTTATTAACAGAATCGTTTTCTGTGCAGTAACTGGATAATGCCACATCTGATCGATTTGAAACCCATAAAGCTTCTTTATCTTACATAGTGAAAGGTTTGAATTGCTTTTGGCCTGAGGTGCCAACTTTCCCAATATTATTGAAGAAATCTGGAAAACCGGAATAATGATTTTTCATCCTATTTTTGTGAATGCTTCATTCTATCGGCTTCAAACCTACGGCGCCGATTACTGGCTCAAGTTCAGATTACAAGTTTTTCTAACCTTGCACAAGTAGTGTTAGAGCATTTATTAATATAACATTTATTAATAGATGCCGAAGTTAAATGTTTAATTATCTTTTTATAAAATCCCATCCAAGTAAATTATCTTACAATATACATTGATCATTTATAAACACCAAAATTGTATCATTTCCAGTAGCTGACACAGAACCTGAGGAAATATATTACGCTATCTTACTCTGGAAATAAGAGGTTTTACATTAGATAGGAACTGTAATATACCGAAATGATCCTCTTCTTTGACAAATGCCCGTAACGTAATACGTATTAGCTCTTCTGCCTTGTAACCTGAGGCCCAGTATTGTCTATTTGTTTGTGTTTCAGTTGTAATGATCAATACGTAAGAAATAACTCGCCGGATTTTTATACACCACTTCTCAGAACGTATAGTTGCATCTTTCTATACTAGCTGTCTAAACCCTCTCATTATGCAATCAAAGATTATTGTCATTTAAGCAACCACCCGCTTATCCCTGGTGACACACTCACTTCTGACCTCAATACAACCACCAGTCTAACTTTATCATCCTTATATGTAGGAAGAATTAAGCCTCAACTGAACGGCTTCATTACACCTGTACAGTTATTTACTGACTCTCTTTTCTGTTTCATCTATCTCTCCTTTTTTTTACACAGGGTTTGACAAGGTTAGGTTAAGGATCCCTAGCTCTCTCTCTCTCTCTCTCTTTCTCTGTCTCTCTGTCTCTCTTGTCTGTCTGTCTGTATCCTTCTCTCTCCCCTCTCCTCTCTCTCTCTCTCTCTCTCTCTAATTTTATAAATATATATATATATATTATATAAATTATAATGTGTGAGGGGTGTTGTGGTGTGTGTGGTGTGTGTGTGTGTAGTGTGTGTGTGTGTGTGTGTGTGTGTGTGTGTGTGTGTGTGTGTGTGTACATCGTATGGGGCCCCTTGAGGCGGAACAAAGTAATGTTGGGTGGAATCCTGGCCTGCTGCAGTTGGTAAATGATTCAAAACCACTTGTTTCGTGATCTCATTTCTATATAGACTACTTAGAGGGGGTATTAATACAGGAGGAGGATGAAATAATCCCTTTTGGGATCCACTGCCAAGAGTGTCCTCTCAGAATGAAACAAGCCTAGTTCGCTAGGCTCATGTTTGTAAGATCGATGGCTCAGTTGGTAAGGTGACATGTACAGTGAGTGGCCTCTTGAGGCGGGACAATATGTCGTGGGGTAGAATCCTGGCCTGCTGCAGTATTCTTCCTCCGTAAGTCATGGGTGTCGTAAGAGACGACTAAAATGCTGGGAGCAAGGGGCTAGTAACCCCTTCTCCTGTATATATTACTAAATTTAAAAGGAACTTTCGTTTTCCCAAATATAAGATCAGTACTGCGACTGGCCAAGATTCGAACCCAAGACATTTAGGCATCCTCCGAGGAAGCTGGTTAAACTGTCGGCACTCCTGACCACTACACCATCATTGCACATAACGTTAGGTATCCAGTGAGAACACTAGACATGCTTCCCCTAACACTGGCCACATTTGGTGAGTAGTAAGTTCGGAGACTACTTTCATTCTAGATTGTAGATGAATGGTTCACAGAACCGACACGTTGATTCTCTCAAGAGCAAAACAAATCGATGCAACTAAGGAAACAAATGATTTTTAAAACAGAAAAGTACTGCAACTGGCCGAAATTCGGCCAGAAAGTGACATTGCAAACAGGAGGCTTCCTTAAAACAAGATAGTAGTGTTGAATGTTGTTCGGATATTAGGAAATATTTTTTTCAGACTAACTGTGATTAGGAAGTGGACTGATTTAGCCGAGTTACTGATTTACCTGGAGTCTACCTGGAGGTCGTTCCGGGGATCAGCGCCCCCGCGGTTCAGTCCTTGATCAGGCCTCCCAGTGGATCGAGGCTTGATAAACCAGGCTGTTACTTCTGGTCGCACGCAATAAAACGTATGATCCATAGAACGGTATTTATCTAGTTCCCTCTTGAAGGCAGCTAGGGGGTCTGTTGGTAATTTCCCTTGTTCCTGGTGGGAGGCTGTTGAACAGTCTTGGGCCTGGGACATTTGTGTTTTCTCGTAGTGTACTCATGGCACCCCGACTTTTAATCACAAGTATGTTGCACCATATGCCTGGTCATTTGCTTTCGTAGAGTGGTTTGGGTGCGAAAGCAAATTTATTAAAATTTTGAGGTTAGCTACGACAGTGCCAACGAGGCAAGACAAAAAGTAAAATCTGTCAAAGGCAGTTAGGAGACCAGGGCCATGGATCCAGATTAGACTCCCGTAGCCAGAGTTAAGAATGTATAACTTTGCGCGCGCACATACCGAAAATCTCATTCCCAAATCAAAGGGAAATATATCGTAAAATATCAGTTCAAAATGGTGTAAAAATTCTTTTTCATCCATGTTAGGAATTAAGTTTCTTTGCAATTCCAGACATTACTAGTACGTGTAAGAAAATAAGTCTTTTGCTGATTTTGTTTCCCTGTGTTCTGTCACTTTTGTAGCGAACCCCAGCGATCACCACCAGTGATCACCAGCAGTGATCACCAGCAGTGATCACCAGCAGTGATCACCAGCAGTGATCACCAGCAGTGATCACCAGCAGTGATCACCAGCAGTGATCACCACCAGCGATCACCAGCAGTGATCATAACCAGTGATCATCACCAGTGATCACCACCAGTGATCACCACCAGCGATCACCAGCAGTGATCATAACCAGTGATCATCACCAGTGATCACCACCAGTGATCACCACCAGTGATCACCACCAGTGATCACCACCAGTGATCACCACCAGTGATCACCACCAGTGATCACCACCAGTGATCACCACCAGTGATCACCACCAGTGATCACCACCAGTGATTTACCACCAGTGATCACCACCAGTGATCTCCACCAGTGATCACCACCAGTGATCACCACCAGCGACCACCACCAGTGATCACCACCAGCGACCACCACCAGTGATCACCACCAGTGATCACCACCAGTGATCACCACCAGTGATCACCACCAGTGATCACCACCAGTGATCACCACCACTACTCTCGCTTGACAACACTCAAAGATTTAGAAATGCATGAAATACTATGTGTAAAATAACTTTTCAATAACAGTAAATATAATCGGAATTAAACTTACACCAGTATATATGAAAGTTATTTTAAACGTTGTATTTCATATAATTCTAAATCCTTGAGTGTTATTCAGCGCGAGTTGTGATGAAAGATCGAAATTCTTTCTTCTGTTTCCAGGTAAGATATATTTTTTTTAAACCTTCATATATATATTATATAACGTCAGTATAACCGATCTAATGTTATGAGACATCTGATAATGCGTTTTTATAAGCAGGATGTGATAAGAGGTCCGTGCTAATACATGATATGGCCTCTCTCTACATGGTACGGTCTCTTCCTCTACAAGAGCTCTATGTGGTGCTACCTGTTACCACAACCATCGTCTGTGGCATTATATCCTAGGACATTATGTGGTGATCCTTTGTGATTTTAATGCGAGTAGAAAACCCATTATCCAGTGAGTGCTTAGGTTAGGTTAAGTAAGGTTTGTCAGGAAACAGGACAAGTGTTTCCTGACGCGGGTTTTAGCCATATGATGACCCACAGTTTAACCATGGGTAAACAGCACTGCTAAGCCAGTAAGCCGGCAGCAGGCATATTCCTGTCAGAGAAAATACTACTATGAATTCTCCGGTTATTGCACAGATTCCAGCAATAAAACGTTTATCAACTGTGTCAGTAAATTTTAGAAATTTCCACATTCCCAGCATAAACTCCAAATGTTTCATCCATCTCTTAAAATGCATCACTCACTAAAGATTGTGTGTGTGGTGGTGGGAGAAAGCTTGGTGCTGCATCACGAGAGGAAGTGGGGGCGGGTACAAGCACTACAGACATAGTACATCTTAGGAACCACCCAGTGAATCATGTTCGCCTTCACAGCTTCCTCCATCTGCATCTGGCGTGACTCTGATGGCCAGTAGCTCCAGCTGTGTAAATATAACCTTGTGTGTTGATCGCTCTATATTTCATATATTCGTGTCTGCCAGCTGTGTTTTACTTGCTTTATTTTCTGCTAGTGTGAGAAGCTAGCTTTATTTTCTGCTAGTGTGAGAAGCTAGGAACTCATTCACTCTTCATCTGTAGTAGCGACCGTCAGCCGGAAGGTATATATAAAAAGCAAAATGTTGATATTAACAGTGTTTATATAAGTGGTACCCTGATTAGAGAGAGCGAGACACTATGTATAAGGTATCTATATCACTTGTACCGTAATCTGCAGTCATCATTAACCAGAGTTTTTGATCGCCGCTGCCAAGATAAGACGACAAGTAATTATATATACAGTGGACCCTCGACTAACGCTATTAATCCGTTCCTGAGAGCTCATCGTTAGTCAAAATAATCGTTAGTCAAGTTAATTTTCCCCATAAGAAATAATGGAAATCAAATTAATCCGTGCAAGACACCCAAAAGTATTGAAAAAAAAATTTTTAACACATGAAATATTAATTTTAATACACACAAATTGAAGAAGACATGCACAGTTACATGACACTTACCTTTATTGAAGATCTGGTGATGATTGATGGGATGGGAAGAGGGGAGTGTGTTGATGGTCTTAGTGTTTAGAAGGGGAATCCCCTTACATTAGGACTTGAGGTGGCAAGTCCTTTTTCGGGGTTACTTCCCTTCTTTTAATGCCACTAGGACCAGCTTGAGAGTCACTGGACCTCTGTCGCACAGCATATCTGCCCATAGAGGCCTGTACCTCCCGTTCCTTTATGACATTCCTAACGTGTTTTTACAACATTGTCAGTGTCACCATTAAACACTTGTTCAGGTTTCAGTCCTTCACTGTCTATGTACTCCTTGAATTCCTGCACATATTTTTCAGCTGCTTTTTGGTCCGAACTGGCAGCCTCACCATGCCTTGTCACGCTATGTATGCCACTACGATTCTTAAATCTCTCAAACCAACCTTTGCTGGCCTTAAATTCACTCACATCACCACTAGTTTGCTGGCATTTTTCTAATTAAATCGTCATGCAACTTCCTAGCCTTTTCACATATGATCGCTTGAGAGATGCTATCTCCTGCTATCTCTTTTTCGTTTATCCATACCAATAACAGTCTCTCAACATCTTCTATCACTTGCGATCTCAGTTTCGAAAACATAGTTGCACCTTTGGCAAGAACAGCTTCCTTGATTGCCGTTTTCTTGGCCACAATAGTAGCGATGGTTGATTGGGGTTTTGTGTACAGCCTGGCCAGCTCGGAGACATGCACTCCACTTTCATACTTAGCAATGATCTCTTTCTTCATATCCATAGTAATTCTCACCCTTTTTGCTGTAGGGTTGGCACTAGAAGCTTTCTTGGGGCCCATGGTGACTTATTTTGCAGGTGCAATCACTAAAAAGACTGTGATAATATGAAATGTTCCGATTGTATGCTTGGAAGGGACCGCGGTGGCTGGCTGGCTTGTAAACACTGGCCAGAAGTGGACGCATCCCAGACGGAAGGAATAGTTGTGATGGACTGATGTTGTGATGGATTGATGGACTGAACACATCGACTCCAGGTTGAGGGACTGATTACCTCATTCTCCTCCTCTCCTTACGCATTCCTCTTTGTATTGGACTGATGAAGCCACTGTGTGGCGAAACGTTTCCTGAATAAAGATTCCCATATGCTGCATAAGTGTCTCAATCTGGAAGGAATAGTGTTGGTCGAGTTTTTTTTTAGCGCTAATCGAGGCAAAATTTTTGCGATAAAATGTATCGCTAGTCAGATTTATCGTTAATCGATGCCATCGCTGGTCGAGGGTCCACTGTATATAATATATATATATATATAATATATATATATATATATATAATAATATATATATATATATATAATATATATATATATATAAATATTTCCAGCCAAGACAGGACTCGCAAGTTGGAAAAATTCAGATTCAGGAAGGATATAGGAAAGCACTGGTTTGGTAATAGAGTTGTGGATGAGTGGAACAAACTCCCGAGTACAGTTATTGAGGCTAAAACGTTGTGTAGTTTTAAAAATAGGTTAGATAAATACATGAGTGGGTGTGGGTGGGTGTGAGTTGGACCTGACTAGCTTGTGCTGCTGGGTCTGGTGCAGTGCTCCTTCCTTGAGTGGGGATGACCAGACTGGGTGAGTCATTGGGATAATCCGGGGGGTGGGTCATTGGTCTAATCCGGGGGGGGGGGACATGGATCTGCTTCGCATGGGTCAGTAGGCCTGTTGCAGTGTTCCTTCTTTCTTATGTTCTTTCGTGGAGTAAAAACGTTTTTCATGAAAGAACTTTTTCTATCTTTTCCGAGTCCGTTTTAACATTTCACTTCTTTTATCGTGTTTTAAATCTTTCAGAGAGCTAAACCCGTGTCGGTCACGCAGGACAAGATTAGATTTTTGCCACCGAAGTGGTTAGTTTATTGTATCCCCCATATCCATCCTGTGGACGGCAGTGCAAGATTATAATGGATACTCAAAAGGCCTAGGAACTTTAGGCCCCAAAATGAAGGAGTGGCGGAAGGTCGATGTTCCGTACTGTAATTGCACCCCGGGTCTGTGACCAGTTAGGTTGGTTCTGGTGGACAGTGGGCCAAGCAGTAAGAGCCTCAGGTTTTGCCACCGAAGTGGCTAGTTTATTGTGCACACTATATCCATCCTATGGATGGCAGCGCAAGAGCATATGGATACACGAAGAAAAACACCTAGGAACTAGGCCCCATAAGAGTTTACATTAGTACATCTGAATTTATATCTTCACATATGTGTTGCAAGCAATTTTAGGAAATTTGCTTCACATATCTAGTCTCTTTTTTTTTCATTAACAAGATATCTTGACACATCACATAGGTTATTATACTATATCTCGGTATTTCTCAGTAGGTGAACAATTAAGACTCACGAATTCGTACTAACATGGGCTGAAGCCGTAATTAGTAAGTCTGGTGCGGGTGAGAGCACAATACTGTGTTGATGCTAATCACCCGTCTTGGTTTCGTGTTTGTTAAACACTTGCTCACACTCCACGTGATGTGCGACTCTATTATGTCTGGTCTTCAGATGTGCCGGTGAGAGACTTTTCATCTAAGGAAGTGAACATTATCCTTCCCTTCCTTGGATTGTACCTGGATGCTGCTTATTTCACAGGCGCTGTATGACCTGTGTAGTGATGGTGTTGTGGTGGCGCTGGTCGAGGTGGTTGCTTGCTGCGGCGGTGGTAGTATGTAGTGATGGTAGTGGCAGGGGTGTTAATGGTAGTGGCAAGGGTGTTTATGGTAGTGGCAGGGGTGTTAATGGTAGTGGCAGTGATGTTAATGGTAGTGGCAAGGGTGTTAATGGTAGTGGCAAGGGTGTTTATGGTAGTGGCAGGGGTGTTAATGGTAGTGGCAGTGGTGTTAATTGTAGTGGTAGGGGTGTCAATGGTAGTGGCAGTGGTGTTAATGGTAGTGGCAGTGGTGTTAATGGTAGTGGCAAGGGTGTTAATGGTAGTGGCAGTGGAGTTAATGGTAGTGACAGTGGTGTTAGTGGTAGTGGCAAGGGTGTTTATAGTAGTGGCAGGGGTGTTAATGGTAGTGGCAGTGGTGTTAATGGTAGTGACAGTGGTATTAATGGTAGTGGCAGGGGTTTGAAGAGAGATATAAGATTTTGTTCGGATTACCAATGAACCCCTGGTTGTCTTCAAGAAGGCGCTGGACAGGCACCTAAAGTCAGTACCTGACCAGCCGGGCTGTGGTTCGTACGTCGGGTTGCGTGCGGCCAACAGTAACAGCCTCGTTGATCAGGCCCTGATCCACCATGAGGCCTGGTCACAGACCTGGCCGCGGGGGCGTTGACCCCTCTAAACCCTCTCCAGGTATACTCCGGAGGGTTAGCCACTTAGGATAACTCAAAGCCAGTGCCTCATGGAGGACTGTCTTTTTTCCCATTGCAATCCTCCAGTCGTGTCCCCCAGGATGCCAGTCACACCAGTCCACTATCATTCGGGTACCTACTTAATGCTGGGGTGAACGGATAGCAAGTGTAAAGAAACACGTCCAGTGTTTCCAACCCTTGCCGGGGATCGAACTACACGGTGTGTGGAGGTGAGTGTTGCCTACCAGGCCACGGGTGTTAATGGTGATGGTAGTGGTGTAGAAGTATCATGGTGGTAATGGAGTTGGTGGTTATGGCAGTGATGGTGGTTTGTCAGGGTAGTGGGGGTTGTCATGGTGTACCCAGAGGGTTGACACCGCGGCCCAGTCCATGCCCCAGGGCGTGGTTTTTTTTTTTTTTTTTTTGATAAATGTAGTGGCCGTGGTGGTGTGTTGTGGTTGGTGGCCATAAGGATGACAATTATGTGTTACGGAGGTGTTGGGTATTGTGGTAGGGGTGGGCGTATGTTTGTTGGTGGTTCGTGGTGTTGGTGTTTTGTGTGTTTGTGTGTGTGTGTTTTATCGCCTATTTGGGTTGCAAAGTAGTTTTAACTCCTAGCCCCACCTCTTCGCTGGTCGTTATTAGCACCACACTCTCCCTGCTCCAATAGCTTTATCGTACCTCTTCTAAAGCTATGTATGGATTCTGTCTCTACTACATCACTCCCAGATTGCTCCACTTTCTGACAACTCTGTGGTGAAGATGGGTATGTGTGCTGTGGGGGGTGGGTATACATGTGTGGATGATGGATGGATGATGATAGGAGGAGGGGTGGTGGTGGTTGTGAGGGTTGGTAAAGGGTTTTGAGGGGTGGTGGGGAGTGGGGGTGGGGGAGTTGTAGTTATGGTGGTGGATAGTGTGGGTGGTGTTGGGTTATTGTTAGGGGGGAGGGAGGAATGTCGAATGTCGTGTATCTATTGTCACAGACACGTCAGTAGACAACACTAACCAGCAGATGTTTGCTGCTTGAGGTCTCTAAAACATCTAATCTACAAACAATGCAAACACATCGAATAAACCAGAAAAAAACAACTAAACAACAGCAAGTGTACCTTGAGACAAGGCAGCATCGTCAGAGATGAAACAAGAGTAGCAGCATCAGTTAGCGAGCGTGTGGCTTCTAGCCATTCATAAGAGACTTTTTTTTTATTAACATAAATTAGGTACATTAACAATGTGTTGCTACCCTTCTATATATGTCATAGTTACTTAGTGGGAACAAAATCTAGCAATATAACAGAAACAATAGTTGGAGAATATCAGAGGACGTGTTTCACGTTATTTCAATAAAACTATAAATCTTACTTGTTGGCCTTGTTTAGTGGAATTGGATACTTCCTGCATATCAGCAGCTAGTTCGTCAGTAAAGAGCAGCAGCCATGTTGCATCAGTAAACAACAGCAGTTATGGTGCCTCAGTAAACAGTTACAGCAATGTTGCATCAGTATACAGCAGCTGGCATATTACGTCAGTAAACAGCAGTGGCCATCTTGTCTCGATAAACAGAGCTAATTATGAAACTTCAGTGAACAGCAGCATCCATGTTGCCTCAGTCAACGGAAGTAGCCAAGGTGACAGTAAACAGCAGCAGTCTTGGTGCCTCAGTCAACGTTATCAGTCAGGCATCGTGCTAGACAACATTATCTGCATAATGAAACAGAGATATTCTACTTGTCACGACTTAGTAGTAACTCCTTTAAAAATATGTATGCTAAATAACATGAGCTTTCTAAACAAGAAGCACCAAGTCATTTAGAATAAGAACGATAAACACTGAACTGTCTTGATACATTGTTACCTAAATGATTGGGAACACGAAATGACTCTTGAATTATAAGCTGTGTGTAGCAGGCGAGACATATAATATACACAGTGGCGCTAGTTTGAAACTAGAACAATAAAAAAAAAAAACACCACCCAAAAGCAAGAGGCAAGATACAATATGTAGTCTCGTAGAAATGCAAGAGTATCGCCAGTACTCCAAGAATTAACTGCTCGAAAGTGTCCCAACTCTGAGTGGAATTATCAACGTACCCGTAACAGTCTTCAAGAAGGCACTTCCATACTTCTTCAAGATCTTCCTTATCAACCAAGCTATTGTACTTAACGTCGAATTTCCAGATCAACCACCAACAGTATGGGTGATCAGGCCATCAATCAGAAGTCTTGGAGACCGAGCATTAGGAGTAGCGTTCCCTCAACTAATTCAAGGTAGATGCTAGGTAGGTAGTTTAAACACGGAAAAACCTGTACACTTTATAAGAATAGCCAGTGTCATACGAGACGTTTAATGCACAAGCACGGTAGCATGACACCGAGTGGGGCAGTGGCATGATAGTGAGGCACTTACATGATGGTAAGTGGGGCAGTGGCATGATATGAAAGGGACTTACGTGATGGTAAGTGGGGCAGTGGCATGAGGCACTTACATGATGGTAAGTGGGGCAGTGGCATGATAGTGAGGCACCTACATGATGGTAAGTGGGGCAGTGGCATGATAGTGAGGCACTTACATGATGGTAAGTGGACAGTGGGCATGATTTGTGAGGGACTTACAAAGATGGTAAGTGGGGCAGTGGCATGATAGTGAGGCACTTACATGATGGTAAGTTGGGCAGTGGCATGATAGTGAGGCACTTACATGAGGGTAAGTGGGGCAGTGGCATGATAGTGAGGCACATGAGGGTCAGTGGGGTAGTGGCATGATAGTGAGACACTTACATAAGGGTAAGTGGTGCAGTGGCATGATAGTGAGGCACTTACATGATAGTAAGTGGGGCAGTGGCATGACAGTGAGGCACTTACATGAGAGTAAGTGCGGTAGTGGCATGATAGTGAGGCACTTACATGATGGTAAGTGGGCAGTGGCATGATAGCGAGGCACTTACATGATGGTAAGTGGGGTGGTAGTATGATAGTGAGGCACTTACATGATGGTAAGTGGGGCAGTGGCATGATAGTGAGGCACTTACATGGTAAGTGGGGAAGTGGCATGATAGTGAGGCACTTACATGAGGGTAAGTGGGGCAGTGGCATGATAGTGAGGCACTTACATGAGGGTAAGTGGGGCAGTGGCATGATAGTGAGGCACTTACATGATAGTAAGTGGGGCAGTGGCATGACAGTGAGGCACTTACATGATGGTAACTGGGCAGGGGCATGATAGTGAGGCACTTACCTGAGGGTAAGTGCGGTAGTGGCATGATAGTGAGGCACTTACATGATGGTAACTGGGCAGGGGCATGATAGTGAGGCACTTACCTGAGGGTAAGTGCGGTAGTGGCATGATAGTGAGGCACTTACATGATGGTAACTGGGCAGGGGCATGATAGTGAGGCACTTACATGATGGTAAGTGGAGCAGTGGCATGATAGTGAGGCACTTACATGATAGTAAGTGGGGCAGTGGCATGACAGTGAGGCACTTACATGAGGGTAAGTGCGGTAGTGGCATGATAGTGAGGCACTTACATGATGGTAAGTGGCGTGGTGGCATGATAGTGAGGCACTTACATGATGGTAAGTGGGCAGTGGCATGATATGAACTGGACTTTGGCATGACAGTGAGTCAGACATCGGAATGATAGTGATTGAGGCAGTAGCATAATGGTAACTGGAGTAGAGGTCTGGCATTGAGCAGGGTAGCAGCTGAGCATAAAGGGAGCAGTATCTACTGTCAACTCTATATTCTGATCCTGTCCCACTCCACGTCCTGCCACTGCCCCATGCCACGTCCTGCCACTCCTCCACTCCACGTCCTGCCACTGTCCCATGCCACGTCTTGCCACTCCTCCACTCCACGTCCTGCCACTGCCGCACTCCGCGTCCCTCCACTACCTCACTTATGGTACACCGCTCCAACAGACTTGCCTTCAGCCCAGCTAATGCACCTGACCCTTATCTCTCTCTCCCGGTGGCAGACTTCTCTACTTGTGGATTAACATTTGACACTCGTGACATTTTCCAGGCGACTCGAATACCCAGATTCAGAGGCAGATGTATAACAGAGTTGCTAATTCAGTAGAGACATTGGAAATAAAAGGAAAATAAGAAAATGCTGATAAATATAATCAAGACGGAAAAAATGAGTTTGAAGGTTAGATTCATAATTTTAATCGACATATATTTATTTCATACAAACGAAAGAGAAATACAAGCTAACCTGCAATAAATAATCACTAACATGACTTTTTCTTTTAAAACAGAATTCTGATACACAAACGACTAATAAAACGTCACCGTATATTTGCTCTCTTAATTCCTGAATTCAAAATCTGCTTTGGGAATTCGACAGGGAGTGTCAGCTGTTTTGCAATGGCTATCTTTCTGTGCCCGTTGATGGACGTTCTTATACCAAGTTCGAGACAGTTAGTCAGTGGTCCATCCTCGTTGCTGCTCCTTAGTTGATGTGGAGTTAGTTCGTTGTATCCCACAGTTGTGATAGTTCACCATTTCAGTAACAAGGTCCTCATATAGTGCATTCACTGCAGTTGTGTCCTTCATACTAGGTGTGAATCTTATATTTGAAATGCATGTACACAGGTTTTCAGGGATATTTATGACATTTGTGTATACACGGATGAGGGCCAAGTGGTCGCTGAGCAGTCCATGCATGATACATCCACAAAGATCAATATTAACAAGGCCATGTTCCATGACATACTCCAGCCTATGTTCCACAAGGTTGGTGATGTATCGAGAACTTATTTTCTTTAAAGTATCGTACAAAGATTCATCCATTTGTGTTACTTTTGTTGTCTCTGTAATCCGTATGTTGTGTACTAATGTCCCTGACTTTGTTCCGTGTAAATAAAGCATTACCACTATGTTTGCGTGTGTGTGGCCTAATTCATGTCTACATAAATAACTCCTTACGACTGTGATCAGATATAAATATCTAAATAGTTTAGTACTACTAACCTGTTCAGCTATCAAAACTTTGCCGCCCAGTCCCTGGACCCATTATGTACCTCCGTAATCGTTTGACTACCGGACGATGATGGGTATAAGGTGCGTAATCGATATATTAATGTTCCCCTTTATGATTATTTCTGAGCTATTTGTGACTCTTGGGAGGATGGCTTTTTTTTTTATTTTGTTACATCTCGTATACATTATATAGCTTGAAGGAATAGATGAGTGATGTCATCAGTTTGGTAGTCTTCGATATGTTTTCAGGCCGACCTACTTCTGACATGGTCAGAACCCCTGTTCCATTACTTCCAACATTGGGGAAGGCAACATATCGTGACAATTTTGAAATGTAAGGTTCTTACAGACACTAGATATTTACCTCGTTATGTCTCCCAGATAAGTATGGGCGCCCAGCAGATACTATGCATTGTTTCCCATACCCCAGACCACCAGGCTTGTATTAAAGTTATTTCATCTTATCTTGCTGTATTCTCTGGCCCCACAAGTTATTTTCTTTTTTAGAAAGCCCGACAATTTGCGAAAAGGGCGAAATTATTTACAAACATTATCTCAGATACGAGCAGGATTAAAATCTCTCGTGGAGCAATGCACGCAGGAGGATAAGACGAAATAACTCTGACATAAACCTAGTGCTCTGGAGTATGGCAAACTACACACACTCTCCTGGGCGCCCATACTTATCAAGGGAGGGGAGGTCTGGCTGTATGGTCAAGCACTGTGTACTGAGGAGTAGAGTGAGCATGTATGAATCTGCTCTGGTCTGAGATATTCACTGTAAATAATTTCACTCATTTACGAATTGTTAAGCACAATTTATAGAACATTTTGGAGTCGTTTTAAAGGAAAGTCTTGAAGGTGCCTTGCTGAAGGTGAGGGGCTCTCGATCGATGCTCTTGATGCATGAACGTAGAACTCTCTCCCCTTCTTTGCATTAAATCTGATTTCCTCCCATTTCTTATGTATTATTTGATCCCTTCGAGGCTTGCCCTTCTCCCCAGTAATAATCAGTTTTTTTTTTTTAATTAGCATACTTGTAGTATAGCAACACTGTGATATAAGTCATATTGATAGAATAAAAGCTAGCTATGCTTCCCACTTGTATGATTGCGTATATAAAGTAATTATCTGCCAATCTGAGCTGGGAAACCTTTGTAAGGTAAAGAGAACGTCGTCAAACGTTCTTTGATGGGTTTGGTAGCTCCGGCAGGTTTTAAGAGCTCGATATTTACCACACGCAGGTGGGGAAGTCCCATTGTTTCTAACAGCTGGGAAGTCCCACTGTTTCAAGTAAGGCTAGTGACAACGCTGGATAAATGACTGTGAAGTCTTGTTTTATAACTACCATAACTATTTAGTCACTTTTGCCCCCCTTGTATCTCATAACTACTGCATCAGCCTACCTGTCCTTTTAAATATAAGAGAGTAGACGTAATTTTTTTTTTTATTCCCCGGTACTCTCCCGACCCGGGTCTTTTCCAAGTAGTGGTAACCGGCCTTGGCTCCCTATCTGGGGAGTGTCTCGAGACGTAAGTCTCCCATGGGAGGAGGTACAAATACCCCCTCATCTTTGGGACCAACTGTCCCTAGGCCTAGCCACATTCCCCGTCCTCACGGGGCTCGTAGGGAGAAGCTAGGCCTCTGGTCTGCGTGTAATTCGGTCGCTGCGCGATCTAAGAAATCCCCGTACTGCATAACCCCAGTCCCCTGTACCTAAGTGCATACGAGTGAGTTAGTGCAGAGTGCAACATAAGTTTGCGATGCAGTTAAATGCTAGTGTTGAAGATTTGAAGCAAATCCGAAGAGGCATTCACGAGATATTAATTAAAATGGCAAATTAGAATATTCACATTACACAGCCCGAATCTAATTCTAACCTTTTGCTGAGAAACTCCAGCTTTAAGGCTAAACTGAAGAAGCATTCTCTTGCTATCTCAAAGAAACCAGTATCCAAAAAACACTAGCATATTAAGCTTGAAGCCACTCAGAAATAGCTGTGTACTGTGGATTGAGGGTAAACAGATCCTGCGCTCAGAAATTGTCGTGTGAAAAGCAGTATTCAATTTTCCCAATTTCTTCCAACTAAAAAAGCAAACTGGACCCTACACTGTCAA
>NC_069485.1:6172848-6197560 GCF_026875155.1 Cherax quadricarinatus | reverse complement strand
GGGTCACATATTGAAGTTGAAGACTCAGATGAATCACAGGGATATTAGGAAGCATTTCTTCAGTCACAGAGTTGTCAGGAAGTGAAACAGTCTGGGAAGTGATATAGTGGAGGCAGGAACAGGAACCATACATAACTTAAAGAAGAGGTATCATAACCCTCATGGAGCAGAAAGAGTGACCTAGTAGCGAGCAGTGAAGAGGCGGGGCCAGGAGCTGTACCTCGACCCCTGCAACCATAACTAGGTGAGTACACACACACACACACACACACACACACACACACACACACACACACACACACACACACACACACACACACACACACGTGCGCGAGCACGTACGTAAAGGAAAAAAAACAGTGACAGGATGAAGCAATCATCTTTATCTGAGGTGGCAATCATCTCAGCGTTAAATATATACACAGAGGTAAGTGTCACTCTCTAATTGAACATACGCTGTCCGAGTTTACCTTAATATCCTGCTATAAGGAGTCAAGCAGGTGGAATGTGGTGTTAATGATGATGTGCAGAGGAGACAAACAAACCAAATACAGTAACCCACAGAGCTGTTAATGAAGATAAACTTGATCCATACTGACGTCAGTTTGGATTATTTATCAACATTGGCCTCACATCACACGTAAGTGATCCCATGTTAGGAGTGGCGAGAAGTGAACTTTGATGGTGGTGGGGTGGTGGATGACTGCTGGTGGTGGATGACTGCTGGTGGTGGATGATTGCTGGTGGTGGATGACTGCTGGTGGTGGATGATTGCTGGTGGTGCATGACTGCTGGTGGTGGATGACTGCTGGTGGTGGATGATTGCTGGTGGTGGATGACTGCTGGTGGTGGATGATTGCTGGTGGTGCATGACTGCTGGTGGTTGATGACTGCTGGTGGTGGATGATTGCTGGTGGTGGATGACTGCTGGTGGTGGATGACTAGTGGTGGTGGATGACTGCTGGTGGTGGATGACTGCTGGTGGTGGATGACTGCTGGTGGTGGATGATTGCTGGTGGTGCATGACTGCTGGTGGTGGATGACTGCTGGTGGTGGATGATTGCTGGTGGTGGATGACTGCTGGTGGTGGATGACTAGTGGTGGTGGATGACTGCTGGTGGTGGATGACTGCTGGTGGTGGATGACTGCTGGTGGTGGATGATTGCTGGTGGTGGATGACTGCTGGTGGTGGATGACTGCTGGTGGTGGATGACTGCTGGTGGTGGATGACTGCTGGTGGTGGATGACTGCTGGTGGCGGATGACTGCTGGTGGTGGATGACTGCTGGTGGTGGATGACTGCTGGTGGTGGATGACTAGTGGTGGTGGATGACTGCTGGTGGTGCATGACTGCTGGTGGTGGATGACTGCTGGTGGTGGATGACTGCTGGTGGTGGATGACTGCTGGTGGTGGATGACTGCTGGTGGCGGATGACTGCTGGTGGCGGATGACTGCTGGTGGTGGATGACTGCTTGTGGCGGATGACTGCTGGTGGTGGATGACTGCTGGTGGTGGATGACTGCTGGTGGTGGATGACTGCTGGTGGCGGATGACTGCTGGTGGTGGATGACTGCTGGTGGTGGATGACTGCTGGTGGTGGATGACTGCTAGGTGGTGGATGACTGCTGGTGGTGGATGACTGCTGGTGGTGGATGACTAGTGGTGGTGGATGACTGCTGGTGGTGGATGACTAGTGGTGGTGGATAACTGCTGGTGGTGGATGACTGCTGGTGGTGGATGACTAGTGGTGGTGGATGACTGCTGGTGGTGGTTAACTGCTGGGTGGGGGATTTACTAGTGGTGGTGGATGACTGCTGGTGGTGGATGACTAGTGGTGGTGGATAACTGCTGGTGGTGGATGACTAGTGGTGGTGGATGACTGCTGGTGGTGGATGACTGCTGGTGGCGGATGACTGCTGGTGGTGGATGACTAGTGGTGGTGGATGACTGCTGGTGGTGGATGACTGCTGGTGGTGGATGACTGCTGGTGGTGGATGACTGCTGGTGGTGGATGACTAGTGGTGGTGGATGACTGCTGGTGGTGGATGACTAGTGGTGGTGGATAACTGCTGGTGGTGGATGACTAGTGGTGGTGGATGACAGCTGGTGGTGGATGACTGCTGGTGGTGGATGACTGCTGGTGGTGGATGACTAGTGGTGGTGGATGACTGCTGGTGGTGGATGACTTGCTGGTGGTGGGATGACTGCTGGTGGTGATGAACTGCTGGTGGTGAGTATGACTGCTGGTGGCGGATGACTGCTGGTGTGGATGACTAGTGGTAGTGGATGAATGCTGTGGAGGATGACTGCTGGTGGTGGATGACTGCTGGTGGTGGGATGGACTGGTGATGGTGGATTGACTGCTGGTGGTGGTTTGAATGATGCTGGTGGTGGATGACTGCTGGTGGCGGATGATTGATGGTTCGTGGATGACTAGTGGTTGGTGGATGACTGCTGGTGGTGGATTACTAGTGGTGGAGGATGATGATGGTGGCGGATGACTAGCTGGTGGTGGATGACTAGTGTGGTGGATGACTGCTGGTGGTGGATGAATGCTGGTGGTGGATGTCTAGTGGTGGTTGGATGACCTGGGTCTGGTGGTGGATGACTAGTGGTGGTGGATAACTGCTGATGGTGGATGACTAGTGGTGGTGGTTGACTGTGGTGGTGGAAGTCCGTGGTGGTGGATGACTGCTGGTGCGTGGATGAAGCGTGCTGGTGGTGGATGAATAGTGGTGTTGTGATGCTGGTGGTGGATGTTAGTGGTGGTGGATATGACTGCTGGTGGTGGATGACTGTGGTGGCGGATGACTGCTGGTGGCGGGCAATGACTAGTGGTGGGGATGACTGATGGTGGTGGATGACTGCTGGTGGTGGATGACTCAGTGGTGGTGGATGACTGCGGGGGTGGATGACTGCTGGTGGCGGATGAACTGCTGGTGGCGGGATGACTGCGGTGGTGGATGACTAGTGGTTGGTGGTTGATGCTGGTGGTGGATTACTGCTGGGTGGTGGATGATGCCTGGTGGTGGATGACTAGTGGTGGTGGATGACTGACTGGTGGTGGATGGACTGCTGTGGTGGAATGACTAGTGGTGGTGGATGACTGCCTGGATGGTGGATGCCTGGCTGGTGGCGGATGACTGCTGGTGGCGGATGATGGTTGTGGTGGATGACCTAGTGGTGGTGGTTGACTGCTGGTGTGGATTACTGCTGTGGTGGGATGGGACTGCTGGGGCGGATGACTGCTGGTGGTGGATGGACTAGTGGTGGTGGATGACTGCTGGTGGTGATGAGTGCTGGTGGTGGAGACTAATTTAAAACTATTGTTGGTGAGTATTTTTTAATATTTTACTAAACATGGTTAAAAATCTTGCAATCGTTGGGATTCAGATTAACTATCGCTGGAGAATGACTTTTCAGATAAGCATCAAACTTCCAGTGTTGGTGGGCTTTTGTACAAAAGTAATCTTGGTGTTCTTTCAATAAAAGTGTTTTTGCAAAATTTGTCAGTTCAGTTATATTAAAGAAATGATTTCCGTACAATAACTAGAGAATGCCTCTTCAGATAGGCTTCAAACGCTAAGCGTATGTCCATATTTGCTGTTTCTGTTGACAGAATTTGAATATTAGTTTCCACGTGATAACTAGTGCTTACCTCTTCTGATTCCCTGTAAATTTTCATCGGTGACACTAAACTGCAACAGAAAAAAAATATGCCGCACTCTGCACTATTCTTATCGAGTGCAGTGAGGTACAGGGGGCTGGGGTTATGCAATACGGGGACGCCTTTGGGCGATCGCACTGCGGCTGGAGTATTTCTAGTTTATGTGTTTGTTGTAGTAGCTTAACAGACTTGATGTGTTGGAATTTAATGATCCAAAACTAAATTATTTGCTAGTTCGATTTTGGTTCTCAGAGTGTCGTGTTGACTTGGTTAAAAGGTGGATAATGTACTTAGTTTCGTCCTGCTGGTTCACGTGTGAGGATGTATCAGCGAGAGTGACGACGCCAGAGTATTGACCGTGGCGCCGGGGTGTGTAGCTCCAGCAGGGAGGACGAGGCAGAGTGAGGATGGTGGGAGGAAGACACAAAGTGAGAATGATAGGAAGAAGAGTGATGGGTGGAAGAGGGAGAGAGGGAGGATGATGGGTGGAAGAGAAATGGGAGGGAAGATTGGAGATGGGGTGAAGAATCGGGAGATAGAAGGGAGGAAGATATGTAGGAGTAAGGAAGATAGAAGGGTGATGGGAGGGAGATGGAAAGGGGTGGAATACGGGAGGAAAGAAGATGGGAAAGAGAGGGAGCTAGGAGAGAGGAAGGGGAGCTAGGAGGGAGGAGGGGAGCTCTGAGAGAAGAAGGGATTTGGAAAGGAGGAAAAAGGTAGAGAAGGATAAAGGAAAACGATGGAAGATTTGTGCGTGTTGCTTCATTTCCTATCTTTATTCAGTGCGTTCACAAATAGGTAAACTCAGCAATGAAATGTTTATATAGTAGTAGTAATAGTGGTAGTAACAGTGATTTTGGTGGTGGTAGTAGTAGTAGTAGTAATAGCAGTCTAATAGCAGTAGTAGTAGTAGTAGTAGTAATAACAGTAGTAATAGTATTAATAACTAATAATAACCACTTCTGCATAAATACTAGAAGAGGAACAAAAACATCTGCCACGACTACAACAGCAACAACAACTGCACCAGGAACTATACAAGGAACAGCTACAACCACAACAACATTAGCAGCAATAACGGAAATGTAATTAATCAATGCAGTACTAAAAGCTCTCTCTCTCTCTTTCTCCTATCTTAAGCTGCAGTAAGAGCAGTAAACAAAAGCAGCATCAGCTGTATCAATACTAGCTTCAGGTCACCGCCCTCGCGACACGGTCCCAAACCAGACCCGCTGGTTGCTTTCCTGATTGAGGTGATGTAGGTGCCTGCCGCCTGCAACCCAGTGTATGCACCACAACCAAGCTAATCAGGAACTGATTTGATGAGCCTGTTGAGTTTATACTTGAAGACAGCCAAGGGTCTGATTGTGATCCCCCCTTATGTGTGGTGTTGAAGAGTCGTGGTACCTTTACAGTTACTGAGTTCTCTTAGTGTTCTCAACACTCCCCGTGATTTTCAGCGGGGTTATGTTCACAGTCTGCTAAGCCTTTTGTGTTTGTATGTAGTGATTTTGTCGTGCAGGTTTGAGACCAATCCCTCTATTATCTTCCAGGTGTAGATTATTTAGCTTTTTCTTCTACTTTCTAAGGAGTACAGTTCGAGGGCTTTCAGGTCCTCCAGATAATTTAAGTGTTTTACTGACATTATGCTATGAAGGTTCTTAGTACATTTTCCAGTTCTGAAATTTCTCCTGCTCTGAAGGAGCCATTAGAACACAACAGTATTCCAACCTAGGAAGAGAGAGTGACTTTGAGTGCCATCATTGGTCTGGCATCACTTATTTTGAAAGTTCTCGTTATCTAGCTTATCATTTTCCTTACAGTAGCAATAATGATGTTGTGCTCCTTGAAAGTAAGATCTGACATTATCACTCCCAGGTCTCTCACATTATCAACAATAGCAGTACTAGATGTGATGATTATAATGAAACCTGCATTGCAGTAGAATCCACTTTGTCAAATGAGTATTCCATCACCCGCTTTACCACATCCTGTCAGAATTTAACCGTAGCAGGTTAAAAGCCTCATTTTGCCTATATTAACATCTGCCGAATTTGAGCTCCTTTGATAGGATCTGCTTAATTTATTAGCCTTTGCCGGTATACGTTTCTTGGAATCTGCAGAGCTCATGCATCTTATTGCATCTGCAAAACTAGTTAAACCTTTTCTGGATCTGCGAAGCTAGAGCACCTCTGCTGTAAAGGCGTTAGGAAGTACACAGAGACGTACCCCTGGATAAGAGAAATATTTCTAGTAAGAAATGATATTGCCAATATTTGGGAAATTTACACTTCTGAAATAGTCGACATCCAGAGCGACTGAGAGGGTAGTATTATTTAGAGAAGAAGAACAAGAAGAGACTCGTACATAATACCCTCAGAAGAGGATAAAGGAGCGGCGCTTGTAGGACGTGAGTCAGCAGGCGCGGCAGCAGCCTACTCACAACGCCCAAGACACTAAAAAACTGTAATAATAATAATAATAATAATAATAATAATAATAACAATAATATATACAAGCCTAGCTGACATCAATGACATAGTACTATATAGAAAGGCCCTTATGCTGGGCATTTCGGGCAGATTAGGTCAAATTTGTCCCAGGATGCGACCCACACCAGTCGACTAACACCCAGGTATGCATTTTGCAGATGTATGAACAGGGAAAACAGGTGTAACTAAACACGCCCAATGTTTCCACCCTTGCCGGGAATCGAACCACGGACACTCAGTGTATGAAAGAGAGAGTATCCTCCACTTTCTTGGTTCGCCTGCCCCCCTTCTCATCTGCGACTGTTTGAGAGAGTAGAGAACAGAGCAAGACGTCTCATCTCTCTCCTGGATAGATCTGTCATTTCAGCAGAGCCTTCAACACAGGAGGGATGTGGGTGGCCTTACTGTTATGTACAAGGCCACTATTGTCAAAGTACCACACTTGGATCCGCTTCGAGGACAGCGTGAAGTAAGCTTCTGTGCCACAAGACGGGCAGAAAGCAGCAACATCACTGTGTGGGCGAAACGTAGTCAATAAAGGATCACATTATACTGCATTTGTGTTTATATTGCCATTGTGTCGGTATTTTATACCATTTATTTCCAGAACATCACTTCATCTGAGATCATTTATCCCCAGGATGACTTGAGTCTGGAACACATTCGTACAGCATTATGATGTCAACGAGATAAAGTCAGTTGATCAATTAAATATGTTGGCCCACAGATGGCTCCAACTTCTTCCTGTTCCCTACTTGTATGTTTCATAACAATAAAAATACTTTCAAATAAGCTGATGTAGGTAACAGCTCTTAGCTTGTCAATAAATTTAGGAATCCTTAACCTGTAAATAGCTTGTCAATAAAGCTAGGGATCCTTAACCTAACCTTGTCAAACTCTGTGAGGTTGAACCCAGAATACACCAGTTCACATCTAAGTCCTGATGACAGACAAGGTTCAGTATACGTATGATAATTAGTGATGAAGAGTGAATGAATGAGACGAAACACAGAGAAGAATGTATGAGGGAGGGATAGTGACGGATTACCCAAACTCCTCATCTTCCACTGTTATTCTCTTTATTGGACTGAAGAAGCCACTGGCTGGCGAAACGTTTCCTCAGTAAAGAGTCCCAAATGTTGCACAAGCGTCTCATTCTTTAACTCGTCGATTTCCAAACCATTACCATCACAGGAGATGTAAGTTGTGAAGTTGATGGGATCTGCGAGGAAGGAAAATGAGGGAAGGTGGAGTGTGCAAGGCAGGACAGGATGTACCAGCCAAAAAAAAAAAAAAATGTAGGGAAGAACATGAAAGGGGTAGGGAGAGAGGGCATGAAAGAGAGGGAGGAGACAAGGAAAGAACATAAGAAAGGAGGAACACTGCAGTAGGTCTGTTAGCCCATACTGGGCAGGTCCTTTACAAAACGAACCTACTAACAGAACATTTTCCCTACCAGTCCGCGGGCCACCATACATATAACATAAAACACAATTTACCTTTGCCATTCGGTAATCCACGTATTTCACACACACACACCCTTCTGTCCACTTCCACCACGAAACAGCGTCATGTACGCTACTGACTAGATGTTCAGAGCGTGTCTGTCTCTTGTCAACAAAGCACATTTAGCGAGACACAGCAAGGCCTATAAATTTCAGCTACAACCCCCACCAGAATTGACTGTTACCCATTTATTTCAAGTGGAAATCAACACGTGGTATAAACCTTTGCAATAGATACCGACAAATAGACATGTGAGCAAACACTAGGCCATTTATTTAAAAACGTTTCGGTTCTGGGAACTTGATCACTTCTGAGAAGTGATCGAAGTTACAGGACCAAAACGTTTTCAAATAAATATGTCGTAGTGTTTGGTCACGTGTCTTTCTAAACCAAATCAACAAGTCACATAAGGGCAAGTTCAAGGAGAACTCAAGGCGCACCGTGACCTAACTCACTTCCACAGAATCACAATCTGTTTTTTATTCTGGGAAAAAAATCACTCAGCACGGGTGTCAGAGGATGACCATTCAGCTGTCAACAACTTCAGAATGTAGGAGAGCCAAGCTCAGACCTCTCAAACACAGCTGTCCACAACTATTAAAGTTATACCATACATAAGGGGGATTACCAATAGACCCCTGGCTGTCTTCAAGAAGGCACTGGACAGGCAGCTAAAGTCAGTACCAGACCAACCGGGCTGTGGTTCGTACATCAGTTTGCGTGCGGCCAGCAGTAACAGCCTGGTTGATGAGACCCTGATCCACAATGAGACCTGGTCTCAGACCGAATGAATGTTATTAGAAGACGGGGGAACTTAAAGATATTATTACGGCTAGGCTAAGACTAGGCTATGCTCACGTTGTGTACAGATTTCCTTGGTACCAAACATTGGAAAAAAAAAAATCAATACACTGCAAACATTATTTTAGATTTTGAATGAATATTAACTTCTAAGTCCGATAAATGGGCTCTAACATAATCAAATATAGATTCAAAATCTACATGAAGGAGCAAATTGCTGATTTGCTAATAGGTATATATAATGAAATTGATTATAAGTGGCTTCTGTATGATGCTACAGTAAGTGGCACTTATTACTTTGAACACCACCCACGCCCTCAGCCATGACTTTGACCATCCACGCCCTCATTCATTACTTTGAACACCACCCACGCCCTCATTCATTACTTTAAACACCACCCCCGCCCTCAGTCATGACTTTGAACACCACCCACGCCCTCAGCCATGACTTTGAACACCACCCAAGCTCTCAGTCATGACTTTGAACACCACCCACGCCCTCATTCATGACTTTGAACACCACCCACGCCCTCAGCCATGACTTTGAACACCACCCACGCCCTCAGCCATGACTTTGAACACCACCCAAGCTCTCAGTCATGACTTTGAACACCACCCACGCCCTCAGCCATGACTTTGAACACCACCCACGCCCTCAGCCATGACTTTGAACACCACCCACGCCCTCAGCCATGACTTTGAACACCACCCACGCCCTCAGCCATGACTTTGAACACCACCCACGCCCTCAGCCATTACTTTGAACACCACCCACGCCCTCATTCATTACTTTGAATACCACCCACGCCCTCATTCATTACTTTGAACACCACCCACGCCGTCAGCCATGACTTTGAACACCACCCACGCCCTCAGCCATGACTTTGAACACCATCCACGCCCTCAGCCATTACTTTGAACACCACCCACGCCCTCAGCCATGACTTTGAACACCACCCACGCCCTCAGCCATTACTTTGAACACCACCCACGCCCGCAGTCATTACTTTGAACACCACCCACGCAGTTGTCACTCATGCTCGTAGTCTTGGCTATTACTCACGCCCACATGTATTACTCACGCTCAACACCTGCGCCCACATACGTTGTAAGGACAATTACCTGCCACACCCACACTCGTTACTCCGACAACCAGTTGGCCATTCCCCTCACCAGCTGAGGGTCTCACAAGTGACACCAGCTGCGGACCTCACAACTAACACCAGCTGAGAGCCTCACAACTGACACCAGCCGAAATCCTCACAACAGACACCAGCTGAGGGTCTCACAACAGATAAAAGCCGAGGGCCTCGCAACAAATACGAGCCGAGGGCCTCACAACAGATACCAGCCGAGGGCCTCACAACTGACACAAGCTGAGGGCCTCACAACTGACACCAGCTGAGGGCCTCACAGCTGACACGAATTAAGGACCTCACAATAGACACCAGCCGAGGGCCTCACAACAGACACCAGCCGAGGGCCTCACAGCAGACACTAGCCGAGGGCCTCACAACAGATACCAGCCGAGGGCCTCACAACAGACACCAGCTAAGGGCCTCGCAACTGACACCAGCCGAGGGCCTTACAACTGACACCAGCTGAGAGCCTCACAACTGACACCAGCCGAGGGTCTCACAACAGACTCCAGTCGAGGGCCTCACAACTGACACCAGCTGAGGGCCTCGCAACAAATACCAGCTGAGGGCCTCACAAGAGATACCAGTCGAGGGCCTCATAACTGACATCAGATGATGGCCTCACAACTGACACCAGCCGATGGCCTAACAACAGACACTAGCCGAGGGCCTCACAACAGACACCAGCCGAGGGCCTCACAAGACACCAGCCGAGGGCCTCAAAAGAGATGCCAACTGAAGGCCTCACAACAACCACTCACTGGACCCTTCAAGCCATCTGTCCTAGTTGAAGATCGTTTGTCTTATGAGTGTTGGTGAGTGAGGAAAGGTCAAGTGTCAGGTGACGGACTGTACATAGGCGTAGCCTGGAGGATAAGATGCTTTGTTGGTTACCTGGAGGTTACCTGGAGGTTATTCCGGGGATCAACGCCCCCGCGGCCCGGTCCATGACCAGGCCTCCCAATGGATCAGGGCCTGATCAACTAGGCTGTTACTGCTGGCCGCACGCAGTCCAACGTACGAGCCACAGCCCGGCTGATCCGGCACTGACTTTAGGTATCTGTCCAGCTCTCTCTTGAAGGCAGCCAGGGGCTTATTGGCAATTCCCCTAATGCTTGATGGGAGGCTGTTGAACAGTTTTGGGCCCAAGACACTTATGTTGTTTTCCCTTAGTGTACCAGTGGCGCCCCTACTTTTTATTGGGGGCATTTTGCATCGCCTGCCCAGTCTTTTACTTTCGTAGGGAGTGATTTCTGTGTGCAGATTTGGGACCATTCCTTCCAAGATTTTCCAAGTGTAGATTATGATATATCTCTCCCTCCTGCGTTCCAACGAGTACAAGTCAAGTCAAGTGGAGGTAGTCTGCAGGGATAAGATGCTCTATTGGTGGAGGAGCCTGGAGGATAAGATGCTCTGCTGGTGGAGGTAGCCTGGAGGATAAGATGCTTTGTTGGTGGAGGTAACCTGGAGGATAAGATGCTTTGTTGGTGGAGGTAGCCTGGAGGATAAGATGCTTTGTTGGTGGAGGTAGCCTGGAGGATAAGATGCTTTGTTGGTGGAGGTAGCCTGGAGGATAAGATGCTCTGTTGGTGGAGGTAGCCTGGAGGATAAGATGCTGTGTTGGTGGAGGTAGCCTGGAGGATAAGATGCTGTGTTGGTGGAGGTAGCTTTAAGATAAAGGAAGGCTGTAGATATATGTAGCCTGGACGATAATGGAGACTTGTGGATAGTGGTAGCTGGGAGCAAAATGAAGATTGAGATTGAAAATAAAAGGGAGTGATGAACAGAGATAGCAGGAGTGCAGTGAATGAGTTGAGGGAGAGCGGGAGGTAATGTAATTAATGGAAGCAGCAGTGCAAGAAGATTAATAATGAAGCACACAGTAGAGTGGAAAGCTAATGTGAAAAACTTGGGAATGATAATATCAGAGAATCTCACTTTCAAATATCACATCAGTATCACTATCACACCTGCTAAGAAAATGATAGGATGGATAATGAAAACCTTTAAAATTAGGGATACCAAGCCAGTGATGATTCTCTTTAAATTACTTGTTCTCTAGGCAGAAATACCGCTGTACACTTTCAAGGTAGGCGAAATTGCAGACCTGGAGAATATACAAAAAACTTTCACTGCACGTATAAATACAGTGAAACGCCTAAATTACTGGGACCGTTTGCAGTTCCTTGACCTGTACTCATTGGAATGCATACATTCGAGAAAGTCTTCAATATTCTCGCTGAAAGTTAAGACACTTGTGCAACATCTGGTTATCTTTATTGTACACGTTTCGCCATCCAGTGGCTTTATCAATACAAATTCTTGGACATAATAAGAAAAACGAAGAACTATATACAAAAGATGAGGTAATCAGTCCCTCGGCCTTGGAGGTGGTGTTTAGAGCACCGTGGTTGTAGAGATTCTGAAGCACAGGCAAGGAGACTGGCGCTTATATAGGCGTCAGTGAAAGGGACGTGTAGCAGACGAGGGCATAGTCACTGGTAGGCGGGATTCCCCAGTGGAAGTAGGTCCTTCCCAGTGACTATGCCCTCGTCTGCTACACGTCCCTTTCACTGACGCCTATATAAGCGCCAGTCTCCTTGCCTGTGCTTCAGAATCTCTACAACCACGGTGCTCTAAACACCACCTCCAAGGCCGAGGGACTGATTACCTCATCTTTTGTATATAGTTCTTCGTATTTCTTATTATGTCCAAGAATTTGTATTGATAAAGCCACTGGATGGCGAAACGTCTACAATAAAGATAACCAGATGTTGCACAAGTGCCTTAACTTTCTTGTCGGTATTGTATACCTGTCTTGCACAATATTCTCGCTGACAATTCATTCATCCTGTGTCGGAAATGCAACATGTATACTTACTGGTATATTACTTTAGGACTATATCTCTGACATTTAGTGCGTGATTCAGTGAAGAGTGAGCTCAGTGGTTGGGTGAGCTCAGTGGTTGGGTGAGCTCAGTGGTTGGGTGAGCTCAGTGGTGGGGTGAGCTCAGTGGTGGAGTGAGCTCAGTGGTGGGATGAGCTCAGTGTTGGGGTGAGATTAGTGGTAGGGTGAGCTCAGTGGTAGGGTGAGCTCAGTGTTGGGGTGAGTTTAGTGGTGGAGTGAGCTCAATGGTTTAGTGAGCTCAGTAGTTTGGTGACCTCAGTGTTTGGGTGAGCTCAGTGGTTCGGTGAGCTCAGTGTTGGGGTGAGCTTAGTGGTGGGGTGAGCTCAGTGTTGGGGTGAGCTTAGTGGTGGGGTGAGCTCAGTGGTAGAGTGAGCTCAGTGTTGGGGTGAGCTTAGTGGAGTGAGCTCAGTTGTTGGGTGAGCTCAGTGTTTGGTTGAGCTCAGTAGTTCGGTGAGCTCAGTGTTGGGGTGAGCTTAGTGGTGGGGTGAGCTCAGTGGTGGGGTGAGCTTAGTGGTGGGGCGAGCTCAGTGGTTGGGTGAACTCAGTGGTTGGGTGAGCTCAGTGGTTGGGTGAGCTGAGTGGTGGAGTGAGCTCTGATGGGGTAAGCTCGGTGGTGGAGTGAGCTCAGGTGGGGTGAGCTCAGTGGTGGAGTGAGCTCAGTGGTGGGGTGAGCTCAGTGGTTGGGTAAGCTCAGTGATTCGGTGAGCTCAGTGGTGGAGTGAGCTCTGGTGGGGTGAGCTCAGTGGTGGAGTGAGCTCTGGTGGGGTGAGCTCAGTGGTGGTGTGAGCTTAGTGGTGGGGTAAGCTCAGTGGTTAAGTGAGCTCAGTGGTTGGGTGAGCTCAATGGTGGGTTGAAGTCAGTGGTGGGGTGAGCTTAATGGAGGGACATAAACAACTATAGATCACAATGGGCTGATCCCAAGTTTTAGCTCAGTTCTCATACATGTTTTGCTTGCTGCTGCGACGAACGATGCTTATTAAAGTAAGATTTCTCGCATATTTCATCCAAGACATCCCTTGCCAAAATAAATATTCCGAGTGTTTTAGTTTGTTTCCGACGCTATTTTAGTGACCACAGTGTCACCTCTCTCTATGGTGAAGTTATGTTTAGCTCCCTCACCATCCCTCCTCTCTCTCTCTCTCTCTCTCTCTCTCTCTCTCTCTCTCTCTCTCTCTCTCTCTCTCTCTCTCTCTCTCTCTCTCTCTCTCTCTCTCTCTCTCTCTCTCTCCTCTCCACTGAAAGGTGGGTTGGTTTTGTAAAGGACCTGCCCAGTATGGGCTAACAGACCTACTGCAGTGTTCCTCCTTTCTTATGTTCTTATGTTCTCTCCTTGTCTCCTCCCTCTCTTTCATGCCCTCTCTCCCTCCCCCCTTCATGTTCTTCCCTACATCTTTTTTTTTTTGGCTGGTACATCCTGTCCTGCCTTGCACACTCCACCTTCCCTCATTTTCCTTCCTCGCAGATCCCATCAACTTCACAACTTACATCTCCTGTAATGGTAATGGTTTGGAAATCGACGAGGTAAAGAATGAGACGCTTGTGCAACATTTGGGACTCTTTACTGAGGAAACGTTTTGCCAGCCAGTGGCTTCTTCAGTCCAAAAGGGAGAATAACAGTGGAAGATGAGGAGTTTGAGGTAATCCGTCACTATCCCTCCCTCATACATTCTTCTCTGTGTTTCGTCTCATACATTCACTCTTCATCATTAATTATCATACGTATACTGAACCTTGTCTGTCATCAGGACTTAGATGTGAACTGGTGTATTCTGGGTTCAACCTCACAGAGGTCATACAGTGACTAGGATTTGGAAGGTAATCAAGTTTGATCCAAGGAATGTGAGACTATCAGTAATTCCTTGAATCGAGAGCACTTCATCAGCACCAAATTACTCTTTTGAAGGCTGCGGACAGTGAGCTCTCCCTGGGCTTATACAGTGAGGAGATTACTTGTAGATTGTTTCGGGAGTTGCCTCCCCTGCAGCCCAGTTGGTGCCACCCGCGCATACCGACGTATGCACCATAGCTCGGCTGATCAGGAACTGACTTGGAGTACTTATCAATTTCCTTCTCGAAGGTTTCCCTGATGTATGAAGATAGTATGTTGTGGCGTGCATAGAGTCACTTCAATTTAGTGTCCATCACACATTTTTGCATAAAATTAGCCGAAAGATCGGCAGCTTATTGCAGCTGTAGGTATCAGGGTTCTTAGGTTATACCGAGGATAAACTAACAGTTATTAACGTTAGCTAATCAGAGTGAGGAGTTGAACTTCTGACTAGTTGACTTTATACCTACACTCAGGTTTGGGTGAGGTTCAGTCTCTCACTAGTGTCCGGCTAACTAACACATGTATACTGGAATCTGTATGAGTGTCTGGGCCAGTGACAGTGAGACTACTCATTCTTGCTTTCTTATGTTACTCAAAGGTATGATATCTGCTAAATTTGCAAATAATGTACATTCTGAATCTCATGTTGATGGTGGGAATATACGGGTAATCAAAAGTCTATCTTTAGTGTTTGTCTCTAATATTCCTTGGTTGCTCCTCTACTGGTGGTCTGTCTTACTGCCAAGTATCACTGGCCGTACCTGTGTTCGTAATCGGTGGTGAGTCTTTGTTCCCTTACACTAATTATGTTGTCTTTGTGTACACTCATCACGCCCCGTCTTTTTGTAGGATGTATTTTGCACCGTCTGCCGAGCATTTGGCTTTCAGGGGAAGTGATTTTAGCGAGTTGGTTTCAGATCATAACCTTTAGAATTTTCCAGATGTAAATTATAATGTATCTTTCTTACCGTAATTCCAAGAAGTGTTATTCAATAGATGGAGATGTCGGCAGAGTTTATTACCATGGAAGAAATACTACGGTTCATTGATCACAGTCATATTGTGACTAAGTACCTCACCCATTTTCCTGTTGTAGTCTGTGTAAGTTTCGTCTCTTAAGCAAGGTCCCGATACTAGATGTGGTTTTTGCCCCTGTTTTTTGCATCTGAAAAAAATAATTGGGATTTCCTTCAGTTTTATTACTGGCTTTTCTCTCCCTCTTTCCTGCATATAATGCATATATCTTTAGTTTAAAAAAATCCAGTTTTATAACCTATTTTTTCCTTTCCGTCTTCAGAAAGACAGCACCAGCGTTGACAGGTTGTGTGATTCGTCGTCGTCATCTTTCAAGGAAGCACCTCTCTCATTCTAATTTACATCTTTTCTTATTTTTATTTCCTTGATAGAGCATGTAACAAAACTCAGATGCTGTTGACCTCATCCTCAAGAGATGCTGGTTCTGATCCATGTTTATCATATTATCTTCCCAGTGTATATCAGTAAAGTCATGATATATTTTATCCCAGTTAATCGTTTTAAAAATTACTGAAGTTGACTTTATTGGATTCACTCTCATGACTGATTGTATTTTGCTGTTCAAGACCAATGTATATACAGATCCGAACTCTAATTTGGATAGTCTGTGATTGTCTTCATAATTATAATTAATTATTTTGAGGGTATTTTTCTAGTTCAGTAATAACAGTGAATATGATAATGGTATACACTCCAGACAAGTTGATAATACACATGTGTAGGCGAAATATTTCGGGATAAAGATACCTAACTGTTGCACAAGTGTCTAACTTATCATCATCATCATCATCATCATCATAATAATAATAATAATAATAATAATAATAATAATAATAATAATATTATTATTATTATAATCATGGGGAGCGCTAAACCCGTAGGATTATACAGCACCTGTGGGGGGATGGAAGGCATTCAGGTTCAGTTTAGGGAACTGGAGCACAGATCCAATTCCCTAGATCAAGAGCCCCTCACCCTTGAGGGGCATAATAATAATAATAATAATAATAATAATAATAATAATAATCTTTATTTCTACAAATGCATGATGCAACTTATACAGACCATAGCTGGCATCAATGTTGTACTAATTATTGTCTTAAGGAAAAGTTATTGCAGAGTTTTAATAGTTTGTGCGAGACTTCATTTTAAATGGCGCCTGGGATTTTCTCTGCTATAACAATCTTAATTAATATTCTTCCATTTTATATATCTTCAACTGAAGTCTCCCACTAACATAACTTTTGGGACCAGCTGTGGAAAAATGCACTTATGTACGGATAAAACCATTTATTACAGGAACGTTTCGCCACAGTACTTAAGAAGTCACTTGTGGCGAAACGTTTCCTCCAATAAATGTCCTGAACTGTACATCAATGTCTTTTTCCACATTTTGTCGGTATCACCATTTTTCATTTGGGACCGAGTTTGAAGCATTTTCTGGACGGTATTCGATTTTCAGTAGTTGGTATTTGAACTGCTGGGACGTTGTGTCTAGTGGTTTATATACGTGTACAGCTGGATGCTCATTTTCAATTTGCATTGTCAAAACTTAGACTACATTTGTGGTGTTAAGTTACTGTAAATGGAACGATTCATTTAACATACAAAACAACCCTCCCTTGTTTTTTTTTTCACTTGTAACCGGTTGTAACAAGGTTGTAACCGGTTGTCTGTATTTTGCTGCAAAAGTAATCTTTTATGTGAGTCTCGGTAAAAAAAAGTGTAAACCTTGCATTTGACTCGGCGAGGAATCTACTACTCAACGTAATTTTGTTGTTGTTACTTGATTTAAGACCTTGTATGTTAGATATTTATTGTTGTGCAGTGATCGCAAATAGCGACACATCAGGAGCTTGATAGGCGACTTTTGTTGATCGTAATATATGCACCTCTGATGAGCCCATTTATTTATTTATTTATTTATTAATTTGAACATGATACATAGAAGTACAAGGAAATATAGTGGTTAAGTGTAACATGCCAAAACCCCTTGTATGCAGAGCATTATGGGCAGGCTTAAAATTAACTTAAGATTAACTGAACAATGATATATTCAGTGGTAAACATTGTTGTAAACAGTAAACACTGCTTTTCTTGCCAGTCCAAGATGGGCTCCTAGGATGGTGATACGTTATGATTTCTTGCCATTACTTTCCACTTCCTGGGTTTGCGCTGTGTTTTAGCTTCGACGCAGAAACTATCTGTTTCGGATTATCCTCGCGTCTTTGTGATTGGAGCCGAGGGTCTTCCCTGTCCCCTGAGTTAAGTCTCTTAAGGTGATTGATGGCTACTTGTTAATGCCTGACTGGGGATGGTAGTGACCTCGACTCACTTCGAACATTATTGCAGGAGCACGTCTTTACCGATGGGTCGATGAGTGAGATGGATATAAGTTTTGCATCAGTCTTTGCTCCTGGAGACTCTTACTGCGCCCAGCTACGAGTGGAGTGCTCTATGCTGACCTTCCTGCTTTTGTTTTGATCACTGGCCATGAAGGATCCCCTTTCACAGTATATTCTAACTCTCAGTGTGACCTAGGGAGAATCTTTTTATTTTAGTTTCAGTGAAGGTTTGTGTTTTTGGAATCACGAAATTATATACTAATGTGATGTTTTTATTTATTGTTTTAATGGATGTGTGCATGTTCTTTTTACTTAAATGAGGTTTTTAGTTTCAGGGGAGTTGAAGTGTGCGTGCTGGTACGCTGGTATTTATTATACAAAGTGTTGAAAGTCCCTTTGGTCTCAGCGCTCTTCAAATACTAAGATACCAGCCTTCCTTACACATCCCACACTCCCTCACTCCTTCTCTATAATGTTCCTTCCCTCCCACATGTTTGAAAGTCTCTCTCCATCACCACCCACCCTCCTCCCTTTCTCCCTCAGTTTTTAATAAATATATATTCCTCCCTCTTTCACGCCCTCTGTTCTTCACTGCTTCTTTCCTCCTGCCTCCTCGTCTACCTCCCTCACGCCTCCCTGTCTCCTCCCTTAATAACGTCTCTGTCTCCTTAACGTCTCCCTGTCTCCTTCCTTAACGTCTCCCTGTCTCCTTCCTTAATGTCTCCCTGTCTCCTTCCTTCCGCCTCCCCGTCTTTTTTCATGCCTCCCATTCTTTTTCCTTCACGCTTTCCTGTCTCTCTTCCTCCCTCATGCATCGTTTCCTCCCTGCTGCACACTTTCCCTTCTCCCTACCTCAAGCTTATCTCTCACCCTAACTCATCCTTCCATTTCTATTTTCCTCCATCAACGCCCTCATTCTCCATCCCTCATCACTTCCCTTTCTCTCTCCTGGGATGTGTTAGTGTAAAGTTGACGTAGTGTGAGGCTGAGTTCATACACAGTCAGCGCAGACCTCCTGTGCTAGCACCCGGGTAAACAAAGACCTGCCCCCCCTTACCCTCCCTCCTTTTTTTATCCCCCCTTCCTCCTTCCCTTCTCTCTCTGCTTCTCTAGGCTAATAATAATATTTCCCCACCCACATTCCGGATGTGGTTTGTCGTAAAGTGAAAATTAGTGCAGAGAGACGTACGCTTCATTCACGGCCAGTGAATGAGGTTATCTTAGGTAATTTACACCTATGTTAAACTATGTATGATAATTGTACTTATGTGTTCCTGTGCCTAAATAAACTTACACAGCTCCAGATACGTAGCAACATTGCAGTGTATATTTTCTTTGCTTTAAATCAATGGTTCTTAACTAATTTCATTCAGTCCCCGGTCCACCAGGACAGTCCAAAAATTTCATAGAAAACGAACGTTTTCGGCTTTAAATATATATTACTGACAGTGTTTTTGTTACTATTCTAACTGAAAAAAAAATTCAGTTTTTAGATTTATAAACCGACTGTGGAAACTCGTCTCTCATCACCACCACTTCCCAACTTGTTACAAATGTAATTAATGTTTGTGATAGAGAATAATCTGTGCTGCAGAAAGTGACACTGAAGAGAGGAGTTTGTGTACTAGAAACTATATTATCACACCTGAACAACAACTGGACGACCAGCACAGCAGACACTCAGCACGGCGACGGCAGCAGCAGCAGCAGTGCTCAAGCTGAGTCGTGCTACCGGCCAACTTGTGTTATTGTGAGGGACTGAAGGAACGCTAGCAGACGGTGTCTGGACCTTGGACAGTGTTCCTGTGGACCATCAGAAAGTCGCCATGAACATCAGAAAGTATCCACGGACCATCAGAAAGTCGTCATGAACCATCAGAAAGTCTCCATGGACTATCAGAGAGTCTTCATGGACCATCAGAGAGTCTCCATGGACCATCAGTCTCCATGGACCATCAGAAAGTCTCCATGGACCATCGGAAAATGTCCAGCTACCAAATTGTCTCCATGGACCACCAGTGGGCCATGGACTACCAGTTGAGAACCAAAACATTAAAGGCATCACTAGAGCTCATGCTGGTCGCATGGGGAAACAGAATTTCTTCTTGTTATTAACCAAAGAGAATTATTAATCTTGGCTGGTGGGTAAAGCTCTCGCTTCACACGGCGAGGGTCTGGGCTCCATTCCCAGCGAGGGTAGAAACAGTGGACGTGTTTTTTACACCGGTTGTCTATGTTCTCTATCAGTAAAATGGGTACCTGGGAGTTAGTCGACTGGTGTGAGTCGCATCCGGGGACAAAATTGACCTAATTTGCGGGAAACGCTCTGCATAACAAGCAGCTTTCTATATAGTAGTATGTCACTGATGTCAGCTATGATCTGTATATCTTGTACATGTACTTGCAGAAATAAAGATATTATTGAAGCCTAGCCTTGCCGACACTGCCATGGTTTCATTATGACATTATATTCCTTTGGGAGCGCTAAACCTGTAGGAGAACCATACAGCGAAATATATCACGTATGTCAGAGTAATATATAATAACGCCATTAATTAAGAATGTTGATACCGAAAAAAAATTTACTAAAAGACTGGTATTATTTACGCAAGATAGCTGTTAACGCAAAGTAAATTATCTTACATCCCACATAAGTTGCATGTGTTAACTGACTTAACACATGTACCTTGTATTGGGTGTAACTAACTTAATTTTTTTTAGTCATTTTCAGTTACAAGTGAATCATTGTTTTTCTGTTTGTGTTACTTTGCTTAATAAAAAGATTCATGGATAGTTATAAACCTCTTAAATGAAGTTATTTTAAATTACAACATTGATATTCATCAATGATTGTATTACGTAGGAAAACTGAAAACTAACAAGAGTAATTCTTAAAAGTTCCAAAGATTCAGACCGGCAACAGTTTTGACTGCGCCAGAATCTAGAAAAACATGACCATTCAGTAGACGAACTGCAGCTCAGGTGAGAGGGATGCAGTACAAATTCGTTGGTCAAACCATCTCGTTTCACAAAATGACTGGATTAATTGTGCTTAGTTTTTGGTCCTAATTGGAGAGAAAACTTGAAGGTGTGGGAGAGATGTAAGTGGTAAAAGTACGTCTGTAGAAAAGGCAAGCTGAGGGAGTGCAGATACGTCTGCTGGAGAGGCAATCTGTGGGAGCGCAGATACGTCTGCTGGAGAGGCAAGCTGAGGGAGTGGAACTACGTCTGCTGGAGAGGCAATCTGAGGGAGCGCAGATACGTCTGCTGGAGAGGCAAGCTGAGGGAGTGGAACTACGTCTGCTGGAGAGGCAAGCTGAGGGAGCGCAGATACGTCTGCTGGAGAGGCAAGCTGAGGGAGTGGAACTACGTCTGCTGGAGAGGCAAGCTGAGGGAGTGGAACTACGTCTGCTGGAGAGGCAAGCTGAGGGAGCGCAGATACGTCTGCTGGAGAGGCAAGCTGAGGGAGCGCAGATACGTCTGCTGGAGAGGCAAGCTGAGGGAGTGGAACTACGTCTGCTGGAGAGGCAAGCTGAGGGAGCACAGATACGTCTGCTGGAGAGGCAAGCTGAGGGAGTGGAACTACGTCTGCTGGAGAGGCAAGCTGAGGGAGCGCTGATACGTCTGCTGGAGAGGCAAGCTGAGGGAGCGCAGATACGTCTGCTGGAGAGGCAAGCTGAGGGAGTGGAACTACGTCTGCTGGAGAGGCAAGCTGATGGAGTGCAGATACGTCTGCTGGAGAGGCAAGCTGAGGGAGTGGAACTACGTCTGCTGGAGAGGCAATCTGAGGGAGTGCAGATACGTCTGCTGGAGAGGCAAGCTGAGGGAGCGCAGATACGTCTGCTGGAGAGGGAAGCTGAGGGAGCGCAGATACGTCTGCTGGAGAGGCAAGCTGAGGGAGTGGAACTACGTCTGCTGGAGAGGCAAGCTGAGGGAGCGCAGATACGTCTGCTGGAGAGGCAAGCTGAGGGAGCGCAGATACGTCTGCTGGAGAGGCAACATGAGGGAGTGGAACTACGTCTGCTGGAGAGGCAAGCTGATGGAGTGCAGATACGTCTGCTGGAGAGGCAAGCTGAGGGAGTGGAACTATGTCTGCTGGAGAGGCAATCTGAGGGAGTGCAAATACGTCTGCTGGAGAGGCAAGCTGAGGGAGCGCAGATACGTCTGCTGGAGAGGGAAGCTGAGGGAGCGCAGATACGTCTGCTGGAGAGGCAGGCTGAGGGAGTGGAACTACGTCTGCTGGAGAGGCAAGCTGATGGAGTGCAGATACGTCTGCTGGAGAGGCAAGCTGAGGGAGTGCAGATACGTCTGCTGGAGAGGCAAGCTGAGGGAGCGTAGATACGTCTGCTGGAGAGGCAAGCTGAGGGAGCGCAGATACGTCTGCTGGAGAGGCAAGCTGAGGGAGCGCAGACACGTCTGCTGGAGAGGCAAGCTGAGGGAGCGTAGATACTTCTGCTGGAGAGGCAAGCTGAGAGAGCGCAGATTCGTCTGCTGGAGAGGCAAGCCGAGGAAGTGGAGCTTCGTCTGTAGGCTATATATACAGCAATTGAAAGCCTCAAAGAATTTATATACAAACTGCCCAGTCATCGTAAGTGGATGAAGTAGAAAGAGAAAAAAAAATGTGTAAATGTTGGTGAGTCTTGCGACTCGTCTCGGTGGAAGCTAGAAAGACCTGCCACCTTAATGTGCACTGCACGAAAATACATTCTAGCAACATATTAGAAAAAAGCATCGCGGATTTTGATGTCTAAAGGGTCCTATCTCCTAAGGATCTACAGTACAACAATAGGAGAATATACTCGAGATAATTATATTCATCAAAGTGAAGTCTAGCCAGGAGAAGTTGCTGTAGTCATGAATCTTCAAAGCGGACATTACAAGACAAAAATAAAATAATTTTTTTAACATAGTTACCCATCATCTTATTCATAAAAAATGTGGGTTGATATTATTAACCAATTGTATTTTTAATGTAGATTTTGTATATGCATAAGTTCTTGCTTATCGTAAGTTTATGTTAATGGATTTAATTCTGTTGAGTTCATTTGAAGCTTAGTAAACGATGTTTTTATTCAGAAGCTCGTGGAATATTTTTGTGTAAATGCATGCTCAAAGTTCAATAGATTATTTGCAACGAATATATATTTACAAGTTGTACTGCCGTGTTGGTATAGTAAATAATCTCTGAGCCTGTGGTGGTGGTGGTAGTGGTGGTGGTGGTGGTGGTAGTGATAGTGGTTTGGGGGTGGTGGTCTTGGCGGCGGTGGTGGCGGTGGTTGGTGGTAGTGATAGTGGTAGTGGTGGTGGTGATAGTGGTAGTGCCGGAGGTGGTAGTCTTGGCGGTGGTGGTGGCGGCGATGGTGGTAGTGGTGGTGGTGGTAGTGGTAGTGGTGGTGGTGGTAGTGGTAGTGGTGGTGGTGGTAGTGGTGGTGGTGGTAGTGGTAGTGGTGGTGGTGGTGGTCTTGGCGGCGGTGGTGGCGGTGATGGTGGTAGTGGTGGTAGTGGTAGTGGTGGTAGTGGTGGTGGTGGTGGTGGTAGTGGTAGTGGTGGTAGTGGTGGTGGTGGTAGTGGTGGTGGTGGTGGTGGTAGTGGTAGTGGTGGAGGTGGTGGTCTTGGCGGCGGTGGTGGCGGTGATGGTGGTAGTGGTGGTGGTGGTAGTGGTAGTGGCGGAGGTGGTAGTCTTGGCGGTGGTGGTGGCGGGTGATGGTGGTAGTGGTGGTGGTAGTGGTAGTGGCGGAGGTGGTGTTAGTGGTGGTGGTGGTGGCGGTGATGGTGGTAGTGGTGGTGGTGGTAGTGGTGGTGGTGGTGGTGTTAGTGGTGGTGGTGGTGGTGGTAGTGGTGGAGGTGGTGGTCTTGGCGGTGGTGGTGGCGGTGATGGTGGTAGTGGTGGTGGTGGTAGTGGTGGCGGTGGTGGTGTTAGTGGTGGTGGTGGTGGTGGTGGTAGTGGTAGTGGCGGAGGTGGTGGTCTTGGCGGTGGTGATGGCGGTGATGGTGGTAGTGGTGGTGGTGGTAGTGGTGGTGGTGTTAGTGGTGGTGGTGGTGGTAGTGGTGGAGGTGGTGGTCTTGGCGGCGGTGGTGGCGGTGATTTGGGGGTAGTGGTGGTGGTGGTAGTGGTGGCGGTGGTGGTGTTAGTGGTGGTGGTGGTGGTGGTGGTGGTGGTGGTGGTAGTGGTGGAGGTGGTGATCTTGGCGGCGGTGGTGGCGGTGATGGTGGTAGTGGTGGCGGTGGTGGTGGTGTTAGTGGTGGTGGTGGCGGTGGCGGTGATGGTGGTAGTGGTGGTGGTGGTAGTGGTGGCGGTGGTGGTGGTAGTGGTGGTGGTGGTAGTGGTAGTGGTGGTGGTGGTAATGGTGGTGGTGGTGGTGGTAGTGGTGGTGGTGGTAATGGTGGTGGTGGTGGTGGTAGTGGTAGTGGTGGAGGTGGTGGTCTTGGCGGCGGTGGTGGCGGTGATGGTGGTAGTGGTGGTGGTGGTGGTGGTGGTAGTGGTGGCGGTGGTGGTGTTAGTGGTGGTGGTGGTGGTGGTGGTGGTGGTGGTGGTAGTGGTGGAGGTGGTGGTCTTGGCGGCGGTGGTGGCGGTGATGGTGGTAGTGGCGGTGGTGGTAGTGGTAGTGGTGGTGTTTAGTGGTGGTGGTGGCGGTTGATGGTGGTAGTGGTGGTGGTGGTAGTGGTAGTGGTGGTGTTAGTGGTGGTGGTGGCGGTGATGGTGGTAGTGGTGGTAGTGGTGGCGGTGGTGGTGGTAGTGGTGGTGGTGGTAGTGGTGGTGGTGGTAGTGGTGGTGGTGGTTGGTAGTGGTGGTGGTGGTGGTCTTGGCGGTGGGTGGGCGGTGATGGTGGTAGTGGTGGTGGTGGTAGTGGTGGTGTTAGTGGTGATGGTGGTGGTGGCAGTGATGGTGGTAGTGGTGGTGGTGGTAGTAGTGGCGGTGGTGGTGGTAGTGGTGGTAGTGGTGGTGGTGGTAGTGGTGGTGGTGATAGTGGTAGTGGTGGTGTTAGTG